>PVKM010020135.1:0-23594 GCA_004027735.1 Carollia perspicillata | reverse complement strand
GTGCTTTTCTCTGTAGCTTCTGTTAGCAGAAATTTAAGTCCAAATTCTCAGATGATGTTTATTTATAAAGAAACTAAACCAGACATTTTTTCTTCTTTATTGCAAGCAGATTCAAGTCTCCTGCTTAGATTATCTGCAGAAAAGTCCAATGAACTCATACTTCATCGACAGAAATAAAAGTTAAAAACACCATACAAAATAAACTTTACAGAAATGTAAGATTTGGTTTAATTTACAATTTAATTTTTCAAAGCAGGTTACTGAATTATTATCAATTAAACATGACCATTTGGAGGCTGATTTATTATCTTAAATGCACCTACTATATTCAATAATTTAAAAATAAATTCCAGTATTTGTGATGAGGACAACTATAGATTCCATTCCTGTTTAATACGTTTTTAAAGGTTTTTTTTAATTACATTACATATTCAATGGACATTTTAAACAGCAATGCAGACACACATAATTTTAATTCAGAGACAATATATGCATATTAAAATTCTGTATGTTTTGATATAAGATAAAAAATAAAGCTATATAAACTGATCTTTAGATTTTTTTCTGCAAAAGTAGAATCACACTTTAATAATACTTCCAACACATCTTCATTAAAACTTTGTTTATAGACAATATCAGAATGATTCTCTTTCTCATTTACCTACCTTCTAGCTTTAAAGGAAATGCATGTGCAAACAGAAATTTCTCCTATTTTTAAAGTGATGGGAAATTTCCAAAAATGTAGAACACAAGAAACTGCATACCAAATTGTCATATTGAGTTGTCAAATAAATAACATTAATTTAAAGATAATGTAGTAGTGGTTGCTTCAGGTTATTATCAGTCAGTGCAAAACAGGTGCGACTAGTGAGTGGTTTTAAAGAAAAAGGCCAGAAAACTTCCTTTAGGTTGCACTGAACATTTGGTTGATGCCCAGCAATTTAAGAAGAGTTGTAACAGCACAGGTGAGACATTTTCGTAGTTAATAGTTGCAAAATCTCACCAGGCCAAACTACAATTCTATAAGCCTGTTATTGCAGAAGCAGGTCATCCCTAGCCTCCTTCTCTGGTCCCGGCTGCACCAGCACCAGGTGTTATCTGGTCTGCGTTCACCCTACTGAGTCAAATGCACAGGGGCGGGTTGACTGGGTTCTAATGGGAATTGCCAAGAGAAGGATGCCTTTTCTCCCAGCTGCCCTGAGGCAGAGGGCCTGCCCGTGCTCCTGGACGCCTGTGAAGATGCTGCAGCTGGGAGGGCCCAGACGCCACTTTCTGCCACTTGTCCCGAGGATGGAGCTTTGGGGAGGCGTCAGTTAGAGGTGGGAGCTGGACTTCCCGAAAAGGAGGAGCTTGGGCCAGGGCACTGCTGCTTGGGTCACCCAGCAGCTCCCCTTCAAACCCGGGGGCTGCCCGGCAAAGCCTCCCTTGTCCTGCCCGGGCACTCGGCACGGAGGCCCAAGGAGCCTTACCTTCTGGAGGCTCCTCACAGGACTGCCTTAGGAAGGAGGCAGGGATGCTTGGGCCTAGGGAGTGTGTGTGTGTGTGTAGTTGTGTGTGTGCATGAGAACTGGCACATATGCACAAATGTGGCCATGAGCGGACCTGGAGCTGAAAGCAAGAGAATGCGCCGTGGTCGGGTGGACCACTCATGCACGGAGGACTTGCTGTGGCGGGGAGTGCGGGTTTGGAAGCATGTATTCTGACCACCATGGGAAATCAGGAGTTAATAATCTATTAACAGATGCAGTCATGAATAAGATTTTCAAACTAAGAAAAATGCTTAAATAAGTTGACATTACTTGCTTTAAAGTTAAAGGCAAGTAATACTAGCTACTCTAAGGTGAAAAATATCACATTAATATCTGAATATCAGAGATATATCTGAAATGTCATTTCAGCGGGGTTCTTCTCTTCCTCCCTTTATTTATCTCATGCCCCTTATCTATTTCAAATTATCAGGCACAGTCCCTTCATTTCCCAAACAATTCTTCAAAAACATTTTGGAGTGTGTAAAGATTTAGTGACTTTTATGATGAGACCTGGATTGTCAGAGGTAAATGGTAACTATCTCAATACAGGCGGAAAGAAGATACAGAACCATCAAGTAAGAAGCTTCTGTTTTAAGGCTGAAGGATAGAAATCAAGAACAAAACAAAATGCAGATGAAACTGCAATGAACTGTGAAGAATAAGCATTGCAAAATAGACTCTAAATACGCCTTTCAACTAATCACTGCCACCAGAAACATCAGAAAACAAACAGGTGTAGAGAATTAAATCAAACCTGAAAATTCACATTCATCAGATATTGAGCCATTCAGTGAAAACTCTCACCAGAATTTAAAGTGGCCAAAATTACACCAACTTAAAAAATAAAAGCTTTAAAAACATACTTTAAAAATTAGATATGATATGTTAACAAATAAATGAGTAAGAGATATAAACGGCTATGAAAATACTTCAGTGCAAAGGCAATTTTAGGATTTCTAAAAAAATACATTACAAAGAATTTGTTAACTAAACATACAGATAATCTGCCCCCCCACAGGTATTACATTTATACCCACATTAGGTTCTTAAAAACGGCTGTAAAAATGCACACACCATTGTTTGCGGGGTCTAGTGTGGGCCAGAATGGCCAAGGGCGGCCACCACACAGAGGACATAGGACGTGACAGGAGGACGGGACGGGGACTGCAGCGTGTGGTGAGGACGACCCTCGGGATGGATGTGGCACCCTCCTCACACTCTGTCTCACTCTAAACCAAATGTTCATTCCCTAGTCTTTGGTATGGTGTCTACACTTACCTAATTTATCCCAACTAGTTTATGTTCCCTGTTCTTACTGTTAATTTGCCCCCTATGTCAAATAAATATTTTAGGTGAAATACTATACAACTCGTGAAATTTGCACTTTCAAAAATACCTAACATCAAGCATCTCTGAAACGACCTCAGTGTCCAGTTACCAACGGCCCCGGATTCCATGGCACGGAATCTGGCAGTGGACAAGGCGCCTGCTGTTTAGCTTCCAGTGGCGCTTTTCTGAAGAGGCATCCGACTCAAGGTCTGAAGTTTGAATCTCAGCCTGAAATGTCTTCTTTAAGGACCATTAAGGCTATGTCAACTAGGTGATTTCTAGAAATAGAAACACCGGTACAGAAAAGCGACAGGAACTCCCCAACAGAGCAGCCTCCTGATGGCTCACCCGCTGGACAGCACGCCAAGACGAAGCAGAGATGGGACAGAAGAACGCTCAAAGCAGGGCTTGGTCGGAGTTACCAGGGAGGTGACAGTCTAGGGTGACAATACTGCTTTTTCAAGCTCAAAGGCCATCTCACTGGCAGACCCGTGATGGCCGGAAAGAGATCCTGGAAGATGAACACCGCCCCCAGAGACCAAGTCTCCACGGAGACACTGAAAGGGGGTGGGCTACCACAGCCGTATCTGTCCAGGGCACCCCAGACCACCACCCTGCCCCTGACATCCATGAGACAAACGCTTCCCAACAACAGTAAACTGATAAGCTTCACCCTTGGGAGAGTGAAGACAAATGTATCAAAACTTGCACTGGGAGAGCTTAAGTGGCCAGGATTACCTATTCCTTCCATGTGATGTTCCTTTTTTATTCTCCACGGAGGCAGCTAGGGGTCGGGAAAAGAAACATGGAAACATTCAAAGACACTCCCAAACATACAGGGGTAAGTCGCCCCTGGAGAAACAAACCTGGAATCAGACACAACCCTGAAAATCAGTGCCGGGAGGTGGAGGGCTCTGAACAAAAGCAACAGCACGGTCTGCGACGAGAATGGGAAGTGGACGCACGATTATTCGAGTGTCGGTGCTGAAAGCGGAAGTATCGGAGGGCCGTGGGGAGGGCAGGGCAGAGGCCAGACCCATCGGCCCCATGGCCAGGGCGAGTCACATCTGTGCTTGCAGGACGGTTGGTGGGTGTGACTGCCTCCGGCTTGAAGCTGGATGGCCCATCTGCAGGCAGATGTCCTCCTCAGGTGACACACACATGTGGTGGGGATGACGGAGGGCGCAGACACAGAGACCCCGACCCGGGACGGATGTACCAGGTCCTGTGCACGGCCTCCTTACAGCAGCCCAACTGCACGCACGAGGCCGCCAGGCCTTCGAGAAACGACGATGCAGACTGCCCGCCCATGCACTCCAGCCAGGTCCTGCCGCCCTTTCCTCTTCCTCGAGGGGCAGAGGAAAAACACTTGTGTGCACAGCACACACTTGTGGTGCGGATCTTAAAGGCTTGAACTGGTGATGGGTTCGCCGCCTGTCTCCCCACAGGGCCCACGGGGGCAGGGCCTCGAGCTGGGACGGCGACGGCTGTTTGAGACACTGACTGTGGGAGGGAGGACGGAGCACTCCTTGCTCTCGGGGCACGCCAGTGTCACCTGTCTGGAGCAGGAGCCTGGCTGTGTGGCCGAGGGACTGGGGCTGTGCAGGGAGATGAAACGGCTGACTTCTAAGAGGTGGTCCGGACCCTGTGTGCGTGTGCTCTGTGGGAGAACAGAAGAGACCAAGTCAGGACCCTCACAAGAAGCCCATTAACCACGATGGTGCAGTCACTGCCATCACCGCCGCGGTCAGGGACTCGCACTACCGGACACGGGTCAGAGGGTGTCCGTGCCACCTGAACTTGGCACAGAGGCAGGGTGCGAGCCTTGGACTGGCCGTGAACTCCCCTTGTTGGTCCTGTCATGGGTCAAGGCAATGTCCATAAACATGCAAGGGCCCAGGGGCTGAGTCTGATTCCTTTACTGTACACGTGCTGAACGACCCCTCCGAGAGCGGGGTCCACGTGGCACCGACCGGCTGTCTCGCCGTCTCCAGCCTGTGCTCACCTCTAGACACACAGACAAATGGGGCCTGTTCGGTTTCTTATCAACAGCCTGAGGAGACTGGTGACACATGCTAGACGTCCGTAAACTTAACAGGCAGGGCGGGAGTGAGGGGCGGCTGCACAGGAGAAGTCCATTTTAAAGGGATAACCGTTCCAAGCAGGCCTGCTTCTGGACAGAGAAGGTGGGTGAGTGCGGCTGACCTGAGGAGTGTGGCTCGGAAGGCTTTTTGGGCACGGCTGTGTCCCCTCTCTGTTTTTCAGGCACCGGCACCGCTCCCTGCTCCGGCTGAGGGATGACAATGCATCCATACCACACATCACCGCAAATCACACCATACTCCATATTTTATTTCCAGATGAAAACGGCCTTTCCTGACAGACCTTCGGGGTAAAGCTGTTCTCGCCACCAGGGATGAGGGCTGAGCTCCGTTCTGGCACTCCGAACGCAGGGCACACCAGGCGAGGATGCCACATCAGTGTGCGTAGAACCACGTTCACCACGGCAGGTGTGTGCACGTGCAGGGGGATGTGCACGCTACTCAACCATACACAGTCCAGCCACTCTCAGGTGGGTCACTTACCTGGGACAGAGATACACCTGTGTGTGTGAAAATCATTTTGCTTTTTAAAAAATGAACCTTTGTTACTGAAATGGCACAGCACAGCAAAACTTTGGAGGAAAACCAGACAGTTTGAAAGGCTCACAGCACACTCAGGAAGCCTGCCAGCGTGGTGGATGCCGTTACCTATCCTTGGGCTAATGGCGCCTGGGCCCCGGCAAGACGTCCTTCAGAAGTGGCCTGTCCGTGCTCGGCGCGGCATCGACCGCTGTTTTGAGTTTCGAGCTCTTCTGCAAGGCGAGGAAAGACACTGAGACAGCTGCCCCATCGGGAACCTGGAGAGCTCTCCGGGCGAAACCCCGCCCAGCCGCGCAGGGCGTGGGGGCCACACCCACAAGGGCGTGAAAAGGCACATCAGTTCAAGTGGAAGTCTGCACAAGACTTGGGCTAGTGGGGCGAGCACCTCCCAGGGCCTCCGCTGAGGGAAGGGGGTGGTCTCTCTAACAGGGCCATCATGTGAAAAAGACCCAGGGGCGGAGCCACTGCCGACAGGACGGGGGTGGGAGGGCAGGGCCTCAGCGGGAAGGGCTGTGCTGGGCCTGTTCTCAATACGGCCCCAGCCAGCCGCGGAGAGCACAGGAAGTGCCTCCAGATCCCCGAAGCTAAAACCCTACTACACTCACCTGAAAGCTTTTTGAATGTCATTTACTGATCAGCTGTCCCCACCACAAAAGAGCACCAAGGGTCTCTGAGGGGAGGAACTGTGTGCCTGCCCATCCTTGTCCTTAGGCCTCTATCTTCCTGCCCAGCCCCATCTGTCTGACCTCTGTCTCCCCCTTTCCTCCTGATCCTTAGCCCCCTTGCTCAGCCCTGTATCTAGTCACACAGAAGAGTCCTGCCCAAGACCAGAATCCTGGAAGTTCAAGGTGTCATGGTGCTGCAGGTCAACAGGGCTGGGCATCTGAACACTAAGATTTTCCACTGAAACCATATTAGTTTCTCAGTAATAGGAAGAAGGGATTTTAAAAGGTGAAGAATTGCAGAATGCCTTCTGGGGAGAAGAATGAACTAAACGAGAGGTGAAATTGTTGCCCTTCGAATTATATATAATTCAATTATATATAAAAATTATAGGCAGACAAGAGATATATACATATATAAGTTATATATGCATATGCATATATACACACACACGTGTACATATATATGTCACCTGGTGTCTGTGATGTTTCACTTTTTAATAGAACAGATTCAAAGAAAAAAACATCCATTTGAAGTACTCTGTATTCCACATGAGGCTTAGTCAAATGTTTATTCCTCCAAAGTTTTGCCGAAGTCTGGATGGCCTTACAGCAACACAAGCATTCACCTTGTGCGCGCCAGGGGCGTGCTGGCTGTGGGGACTCTGTGAAGGTGTGGCTGTGGGGACACCTGTGGGCCACACCCCATGTGGCCTGGACACCACGGAGCACTCAGTGCCAACCTTCTCTGGGCAGCTTGAGTCTGGCTTCTGCGAAGGTTCAGAAGCAAATGAACTCTTAACAAACCACATCAACAATTAGAGTATGTATGTGTTTTTAGTCAGAGCTGGCATGACTGAATCCATTTCATAGGCACCTCCTGTGGCTTACTGAAGTGTTCCTAATGATTCCATCCTAAATGTTTTCAAGTGCGTAAACGGTGACATGAAGTTATGTTATTAGTTCTAACAAATTCTGATGGCACCAGGTTAGAAAACTTTTGATTACCAATAATTACTTGGACTGAAAAAATGTGCCATCCTGTTAGCTAAAAAACAGTGTTTAAAATGTATTGAAGATGAGCTGTTATTTAATGAAAAAAAAAAAAAAGCCTTTTTTTGCTTTAGGTACTTTCCTATTAAACAAGCTACACTGGTAAAATAGTATTACTGAATGTCTTTTCACAGCATCATTAATTTTGGCTCTACATGGCTGAGAAGTAGGCCACTACAGCCATTTAAAGCAAAGTAGAAGGTTTTTCTAGAATTTTGACCCAAAACACATCTCTCCTGGCTTTGTCCACAGCCCCGATGGCTGGCCCAAGTCTTGCTGTTCTGCAGTTCTCTGCAGGGCCCTGAGCACACCTCACTGTGGGGGCCTCAGTGTCCCTGTCTGCAGAGTGGGTTTACAGAGGCGAGTGTGAGCCAGGAGTCTTACTACCCATCCCATCTGGGATGCGGAGAGAAGGACGGCACTGTGCTCGCTCAGGGGCTCCTGTGACTGAGGAATCGCCACACCCACACCTTCGAGGGTAGGAACCAGGAGTTTAAGGTGGCACAGCCCGACGCTTTCAGCTGGGCCCGAGCGAAGACACAGCTGCCCCTTGCAGGTGGGATGGATACTTCAATGGACGCTGAGAGAGAAACAGCGGTTAGTGGAACAATGGTATTGACAGAAAACACAGCCCACGTGCCCCTTCTGCATCTCGAGGGACACGTTATCCATGTATTCGCAGTGTGGCGGCGGTTAGAACAAGCACAGGAGTCATCAACACCGGAGTGTGCGTTCGATGGCTCTTGATATTAAGAGCCAGCCCTCTGCTGTCCTGTGACCACAATCCCAAACATGCAAAAAGACAGAAAGGCATCACCTTGTTCCATCAGAAACTCAGACTGCTGGAGGTCTGAGAAAGCATAAAGATGGTTGACTGCTCAACAGAAAGGCACTGGTTCTTAGTCTGCCAGTCCCAGAAGGTTCAGGAGGCCACGCACATCATTAGACAGGGCAGTAGTGGTTATTTAGGCAAAGCAGTCAGAAGACGGAAGGGAGTGAAGAAAGGAAAAGAAAAACAAGAAGAGACTGTGAGTCTGACTGAATGCCGACAACGTCCCACGCACACCAGCGTGGCCGCGCGGTGCCGGCTTGCAGCACGTGGAGACCAGACAATGCACTGTGCTCCGGACAGTCTGGCCCCCGTCCAGGGGCTCTCACTTGCTGGAGGGCACTGTGGACCTCCCATCCCTGCTGTATTTTTCTTTCTGGCCACCAAAGCCCTGAACACGTCCCTGTCCTACACTGCTCATTTAAAGGTGATAACACGAGTCAGTATGCGGTGAAACTGGACATGCGTGCTCTCACTGAGCATCCCGAGTTTGTGGCAGCACCGACTTCACAAACATGACAGGTGCACAAAGGAACTGGGGGCACTGGCTTCAACATTTTACACTGCACCAGAGTTCTAAGGAAGCTCACCAACCCGGATCCCATTCAGTTGCCAGGATTGGTGGGGGTGGGGCAAAGTCAGTGGAGCACCACTCCCACTCCAACGCCAGGGGACGGCTACCTGCCTTCCATCCCAAACATGGGCCAGCAGCACCCTCCCTCCCACCTTCACCTGCACAACCACTTGTGCTCTGGGAGGAAGACATGCAACCTGCAGGAACAGCCCCAGTTGTGGCTTCCGCCCTCTCACCAGTATCTTTCCTTCTCCTTGTTGAGGTTCTGCACCTCCACGGGCCAGTCACAGGGGTGAGGGGATGGGGGACACGTGACCTCCCTGAGAACTCTGGGAAGGGCCAGAGTGGTTTTGGGAAGCTCTGCATAACACCTTCTGGTGACCTATGCCAGTCTGGGCATTTTGCATCTCGCTATCTAAATCCAGAATTCAGCTTGTTGGGCTCAATTTGGGAGTGTGAAAAATAAGTAGACCTCCTAATTACCAGAATTTCCCAATATAAATGTTAAAGTTTAGAGCCAAATTCACCATCCCTAAAAAAATGCAATACCTTTAAAGCAATGATTAATTTTAAAAAAGTTTTTAGATTCACACAAATTTCTTTTGTATTGGCTTAATCTTTTCCTTATTTCAACTAATTAATTGCTTAGGTGTAAACATTGGTCATCTTGAATTTTACCCAAAATAATGTTTAAAATCATCTATTATAAAAGTCATTCGTAATACTGGCCCTGATGATATTTTCAACCCCAACCTTTCACGCCACCTTTGTCATGGCATTTCCCACTCTGAACCCGGGGAGCTGCAGCGCACCCCCCCCCCACCACCACCACTGGGAGCAGCTGGGTACCTGGACTCTCTCTGTGGCACTGGGCCACAGCTGCCTGCACAAGACTTTCTTGAGAACATCGGGAAGGAGGCTGACAGTGATGAGCAGGATGATGGCCAGCCAGGCAGGGCCACTGGAGAGCATCTGTATGAACACATAGTACATCCTTTGATAGCTGAGGAACGGCCTGGAATGTGGAGGGGGAGAAAGAAACACGATGCAGGTCAGAGGCATCAGGAGAAACATGGACTCCCACCCTGTTTGCTCTGCTAGCACGAGGAGCCCATTTGTGCTGGCAGTTTTTACTTGAGGCGCAGAGAGTCACCGGGCAAGCCGTCTAGCGGGCCTGCTTTGAATTGAGCACTTAAATAGCTGGGTGTTCAACTTCCCCTGTAATGCTGGGATGTTACAAACGGGCAAAAGGAGGAAGGGACTCTATGAGGTCATCCCAAAGGGAAAATAAGTCCCTGAAGTGCAGTTTCAGAACAATAAAAAATATTTAAAAACATTAAAATAGATGATTTTTTTGCATTGCAAAATCACAATGGCTATTATCACGAAGATGCACAACAGTTCTGATCTGCAGAGCATTAACTACCTAAAGTTTATGCCAAAAAATCTTAAAATTTCTCTATAAAAATACAGATGTATTAAATGACTTTCTCATCAGTCAAATCTATAATTCAGAGAAAATATCTATATTGGGCTCAACGAGAGAAGTTGAAAAGAATGAAGCAATTGATATGACGCTGAATTTAAGTTATATGGTTTCATGATCCCTAAAGCCCAGGAGCTAGTCAGAGAAGTTTTCAGGATGGAGTCTTCCTCTTACACAGCCATAGCTTCAGGAAGTTCACGAGAACTTCAGGGAGTTTAGCTTGGGGCAGGGTTGCTGGAAACCTACCAAAAGCTTATCTAATTTTTCTGTATTTCCATGTCTCAAAGAACATGTTATGCATTGCTTTGGTCACTAGAGGGCAGTAATGTAACGAGAGGACGGTGGGTATCTGAGATCACCAACGTGGAGCCAAGATTCATCACAGAAGCTTTCTTTCTGTTCTCAGGGGCTGCCTGTGTGTGTTTACCAGGAGCTGTGCTCCATATTGAAGATGCAAAGTGGAGAGGACATTGCTTCTGGCCTCACATCCAGCCAGGCCTAGGGCCAGGCCAGCGCATCTAGTTGAAGAAGGCATTCCCTCCAGGTCATGGCCCCTGGGGCCTGCTCACTGGCCTTCCCCTAGTCCCATCCCTGCTCAGTAAATGCTCGGTCTTACAGGGAAGGTGAAAATGTCACCAGGAGAATTACAGAAAAGGATGGTACATGTTGTGATAGGAGAATGACGAAATGTGTGGGGACGAGGTTGGAACCATCTTTCCGTGAGGTTGTTCAAGGGCAGCACTGAAGAGGACAATGAACCGCTGGGTTTCAAAGGATGAATAAGAGCTCCACAGGCAGGCTAGCTGGAAAGGACATTTTTGGTGGAACAGGAGTGCTTGTGGCAGTACCAGGATAGATGCCAAATGCAGCCCTTACTGCCTTCACCAGGGTTGACCAAACCAGCGCCACGGCTTGACCGCTTTGTTGCAGGAATACCCGAACCGCAAGTCCTGTTCACTCTTTGCTCACATGTCCACGTTCAATACAGTGGTCTTTCTAAAGCAGCAACCAGACTCTGCCACCCCCTCTGTTTACAATCCTCGGTGCTGTCTCACTATCATCAGGTCGGGGTCAAGGTCCCACCTGGCCTGTGGGCCCCCTGTGGCCTGTTCCTACGCCCTTCTCCAGCTGGGGCCAGGCCCCTCGGCAGTCACAGGGGACTTGCCTTTGCCTGCCAGGGCCCCCACCTCGGTGCTTTCGAACTCGCGTCTTCCTTCGTTGGGAGCAGGGCCCCGTCTGGAGTCAGACTGCCTCGGCCCAGGGGAGTGGGCTGCCTGTCCATCTTCTCATTTGTGGTGGGCAGAGAACGTGGTTGTAAGAAGATGGAATGAGACATGCCCTGTTAAATATTTAACTCACGCCTCATTCTAGGGAGCATTTAATAAGTGTGACTGATCGTGATAATGATGGTGATTTTCTCCCGGGTTTCGGTTTAAATAGTAACTTTATTTGTGAAGCCTTCTCTGATCTTCAGTCTGAAATAGGTCCCTTGCTGTAGCATCCAGTTCGTTTCTCACTTGTCAAAGCCTGGTTAGTTATTATCCAGCATGTCCCCGCCCCACTGAAAATGTGGGGTCAAAGGAGCAGGGCCGCACCTGCCTCATGCCCTCTGTGGTCCCCCAGGCCTTTGCACAATGCCTCGCACACACCAGGCACTCTACAGATGCTTGCACACAGGAATGAGGGTGTACGGAAAATGTGTTCTGAGCCCCCGGTGAAAGGTACTGCAGGACTATAAAGGTAATAATGATTACATAATACTTCTAATTCATACCAGATAACTCCTCCCCAGAGGAGGGAAAAGACAATGTAGAATAGCAGCGACCCCCAGATAACAAAATGGTTTATCCAAGTCCAGTAGTGTGTATCTAACGCCAGCTGAAAGAAAAAGATGGGTAATGGTGATATTATTTAGACACGTCAGCGTGAGCCATGGCAAGGAAACAAAGCCAGAAAATAATGAAACCAACCAACCAACACCTCCATTTTAGCCAAAATGCCCATATGAAACTGCTTAGGGAAAACAAAACCTTATTCTTCCAAAAGGAGGTAAGGCCTGTGAGACACCTGGTCCTTGTAATCACACCTTCCCTAGTGTTGCTCCCGGGGGCCTGGGGAGACGCACCCTGGCAGGGTCTCAGGGCAATGGCTTAAGGCCTTGGCTGTATTCCTACTAAGGAAATTACTTTGGGATTTTCTTCGTCACACTTTTTAAAATTCAGATTGATAGGTATGGGGACTTTCATAATGCTATGAAAATTTTACTTTGGAAATAATTTAAATCTGAATCCTTTTCTAAAGACTCATTGACAGATGGGTGAAAAAGGTGACAGGGATGAAGAAGTACAAAATGGCAATTATAAAAATAGTCTAGGGGTACAATGTACAACATCGGGGATATAGACAATAACATTGTGATAGCTATGGATGGTGTCAGATGGGTACCAGACCTACTGAGGCAATCGCCTCATAAAGTATATATGGATAAATGTCTAATCCCTATAACGAACACCTAAAACTAATATAATATCATATGCCAACTGTAATTGAAAAATAATAAGAAAATGAATTAAAAAAGAAAAGGCTAATTCCTTCACCTGTTTTCTGTATAATTCCAGAAATCTGCATATTGGATCCTGGGGTGGGGTGAACCCAGTCTGTGCCCGACTCATTTGAAAGGCGGTCAGAAGATCCCTGACTGGGCCCCGGGGCTGTCTGGGCGGCAAGCAAGCCTGGGTGTGTGATTTGGAACAGACTGGGGATTCCCAGACGTGGAGACGTACACATGAAGGGGCTGACTGTGGCTAGGAGAAGAAACATCAACACGAGAGAATTTACCTTTAGTGTAACCGTAAATACCATTACAGTGAACACCAGTGTCCCGAAGGTCCAGTTTCCAAATACCTGTGGGGACAAACCGTCCAATCAGTCTCTTGTTAATATGTATTCTCCTCTTTTCACACTCAAACGAGAGCGTCTAGAGAATATATCTCATTGTCTGTGTGTGCCAACACCTCACACCCCGAAGATGCAGGGACTTTGTCCTGTTTCTACAAAGTAAGAGGAAATGGCAATGAACACCCTGGGCCGCTCGAGACTCCCCAGCTTCCCAGCACCACCCCTACACTGACAGTCCTGTCACCCCTGATGTTGGCCCCCTTGGTGCTGTCAACAAACATCAGTCCTAACGTCACAGACCGGGAGCAAGAAAAATACTGAAGAGCTGGCATCGCTATACGCTGGGTGCTAACTGTTTTTTCTGTTTTGTGTTTCATGTAGAAGCAACATTTACCTGTTACCTAGTTCTATGCCTCCCACACGTTCGAGAATAAACCCCGTGGAGTCTCTGTCTACTCTCTTTTGGACTCAAGCCAAACACCTGCCTGCTTTGCAAGAAAAACAAGTGCTAGAATGTTTTGCCAGTAAGCAACGAGAGAAAATCGCCCCATCACGTACGGGTGACACATGGAGGCGACTTTCCTCGGGAAAATCACAGGGAAGGGAGAAATGCAGGCAGGCAAGACAGCGCCGTGGGAAGGCCCCCAAGGGCCAGTCTGATGGGCAGAACCACAGACATGTGGCCAGCCCCTTGGAAAAGGCCGCCGAGAGGAGAGAACACAGAGCAGGGCTTCAGGTGCTCCCGGGGGCTCGGCAGGACGCAGGGAAATGCGAATGTGGTGGAAGCACGTAGGAGTCACATCGTGAGAACAACACGTTTCTTAACTACGGACAAAGACACAAGTGAAATAAAACACCACTACTTGAGACTCTTTCTGTTAGAGGGAAAATTCAGTCTAAAGAGGTTTTATGCCTCGAGAGTAAGTTTCTTCATTTCCACACAGGAATCTGCGTGCCAGATACTTTGAACCCACGCCTCTCAGAAAACATTCCTTGTACTTCTTAAAAAGAAAATAAAGCTGTATTTCACAAAGAATTTAAAAGCTGGAATACAAACGGCTTTCCTCTGTGGTTAATGTTCAACCACAGAGATATGCCTACATGTAACTGGATTCAGGTGACTGTGTAGGCCACCCGTCGTGTGATATATTCAGTGAGTAAGAACTACTTACTGGTAGAGCTCTAGGGGAAAACCTAACTGAAGTATTAGTACTTCATAGCAGCAAACGGACTTCTTAAGGGCCAACCTCACCCTCATCCCCCAAAGCAACACCTCTTTATAATCCATTCCTCACTTCATCGCTGTGACTGAAGCCGGTTTCCATCCCTCAGACCCACCTATGCCAAGAGCTCTCAGTGGGGAGTGGGTGCAGGGCAGTTCTGTGCCCAGGGGACATCGGCAATGTCTGGAGACATTTTTTGTTGTCGCCATGGTGGGAGGGGTGCTACTGGCATCTCGGCAGAGGTCAGGCAGAGGCCGGGCATCTGCGAACTGCCTTGGGCAAGCCTACAACCCAGGAACTGTCTGGCTTCGAATGGCAATAGTCGTCCGGCTGGAAAGCCCTCAAAAAAGTGTTCTCCCTTCAATGCTTAACTTTTTTTATCCTCACCCAAGGATATGCTTATTGATTTCAGAGAGAGGGGAAGGGAGAGAGGGAGACAAACATCAGTGTGACAGAAAAACACTGATTGGCCGCCTCTCGTAAGCGCCCTAACCGGGGCCTGAACCGTAACCTAAGCACGTGCCCTGACCCAGAATTGAACCTACGACCTTTCAGTTTGTTAAATGACATTCCAACGAATTGAGCCACACAGGCCAGGGCAATGCTTAACTTTTAAAGGAGGAAAATTTTACAACTCTGAATGGGGCTGCAGTTCCGGCAGAGCCCTACAAAAATGCTCGGCCAGCTGGGTGTTGGAGAACACAAGGGCTCTGTGTTGTTTTCATTGGAAGCTGATGTTAGCCAAAAGTGAAGGGTGAGCCAGAGGCAGCTCTGAATCCCACACGGGCGTCCCAGTGGGACCCGGCAGTAGGACCACCACCCTGCCCTGCGCTCCACTTCCTTATACCCAGGCCTACACGTTTGCCACCCCTGCTTGGCAGGAAATCTGAAACTCTTTCTAAAAAGAGTTAGATAATAGCCAATTATAGAATTGGAGTTGCATAGAAGAGAGTGATAGGACATTATCAACAGCACCACAAGTCAGGGACAAACTCAATCATTCAAGTGACTTCTTCATTTCTCTCTCTCCTTCTTGAGGGTAGGGGGTGCTCCTCTAGAGTACTGCTGGGCTTTCTCAGATTTGGTAGGTTATGGTAAACCTGGGATCACAAACTAGGCACCCTAACACCCAGTCTAGTAAAACACATGGGCCTTGCCCATGGCTCAGTTGGTGGGGCATCATCCCACAAAGAGAAAGGTCACCAGTTCGATTCCTGGTCAGGGCATATGCCTGGGTTGCGCATTTGGTCCCTGGTCCAGCACATACAAGAGGTAATTGATCAATGTTTCTCTCCCTCTCTCTAAAAATAAATAAAATCTTAACACACACACACACACCCCTGGGCCTCAGGTGTAATTTTACAGGTGAATAGCAACAACGCACAACTCTCTTGAACCCTGAACTGAGAATTCTTGTCCAGGTTAGAACCTGGACAATGCTGGGATCTGCTCTACCCTCACCTGTGCCCTCCGGCCATTTCCAGCCACTGGCATAGACGGTCATGGTGACATCTCTGTAAGTTCCTCTTAATTTCCTTTTCTGTTCTAAGGGAGCCCTCAGGCTCATGGCTAACAGTCAATTTATTATTAAAACTGCCATCCTCTCTATAGATTTTGGAGGTGGGACCCGGGGTGGTTCATTGGGATACCCTTCTTCTCCTTTCTCAAAGGGCTGTCCTGAAGGATAATCTTTTTTTTTTTTTCAAGCAACATAAGTTCCCCATCCCTCCCCTCACGAAGCCCTGAGTCTGATTTCTTAACTGTTATCTCCATCGAGCATTTCACTAACTGTATTGGTTCGTTCAGATGATAATGAAAACTTAGCAGGATGTCTCTGCAGCAGCCGCTCCGCCAGATCTAAATTTAATCCCTTCGCCTACTTTCGCTCTCTTCCGAGGTTTGTATTTTGCAGAAAATTTTCCTGTCTTTTAAAGCCCTAAGATCCAGACCAATTTAATTTTTACGTGTAGAAATATTCCACAACAAACATGACTTGCGTTTCTTTCAAGATCACAGTCATAAGAAACACCCACTACGTTCCCTTCACACACAGGTTCCATACTTCTGTCAAGTCTGCTGGCGTAATTTGTCCTGGCTACGCTGGCCGGCGGTGGGTCGGATTTCAGCTATATTGACGTCAGCTGGCTCATATTATACCATGCTCCAAACTTTCAAGTTTTCATCCAGGAACACCCTGCTGTTGTCTTACTATTCTCACTTGAGAAATAACTGTGGCCTGTGATGTCTGTGCGGAAAATGCCCCAAAACTTGGGGCATTTGAACTTTTGAACTTTTTCAAAAGTTACCTATGATTCTAGCGTTCCCTCAACACTATGCATGCATAATACACATTCCTATAGAATGATTTAGGTCTTAAAAAAAAGTGGTCCTCCCCTACTGCCAACAGAAGAACATCCAAATTATCCCACCGAGAAGGACATCCAAATTATACTACCGAGAAGATGCATTCTTGTTTATCAGGGAACCACCAGAAAGTGATGGGCATTATCGTCTCGACATTGCCCTGCTAACTTCGAACCAAGGGCATCATCATCGGTCGCCCAAGACCACCATATTTACTTGCACTCTGCAGGTTTACTTGAATTACCACGGAACTAGCCTATGATACCATTTTTAGTTTTACAAGTGATCTAATACCCTTACTCCCAAGAGAACAAGAATATAAGCATCAGCAATCCAGGATAAGAAAGGCTCCCTCTAGGGGTATAACAGCAGACATTCGGCCCTGGGCTTGCCCTTGACATGGAGTGGCCCTGGGTTATCCTGACCCCCTGGAGTCCTGTCCTCCCAGTGACAGGGGGTAAAAGTGTCCACATTAGGTCCTCCACACACTTGTCACTCATCATTAGGGATACTGAGTATTATTCATCTTGCTCTTACACTCTTCAGTCTTTAGATTATTTAACTTCTATAGAGCATTAGTGAACTGAAGCAAATTCCACATCTCAAATGTGCAACTACAGACAAACACCTCAAATTAAACACTGTGTTTGGCACCAACTGTCCCATGTGCTGCTTGATAACACTGTTAGGTGGGATAGGTAGTACACCCAGGCAGGGAGGAGGAGGGAGGTCTAGCTCACCCACTAACTCAGCCGTCCTGAGCTGGGTCCAATAGTACTGCCAGGTGTTCCCACATCACCACCAGAAACACTATGCTAACACAGGAGGAGGGAAGCCCTTGAAATTCTATGTATAATTTCCATCATTTGGGAAAGAAAGGCTTGAAACTGTGTATTCCTCCCAAGGCCTGGAACGTGGGAGGGGGGCTCGGGGGGGCTCGGGGGGCTCGGGGCACCCTTAAGGAAACAGGAAATAGGAGATGTGTAAGGATTTCGTAGAAATCCTTGGACCATATGGAGGACCTCAAAACACACTGCACCCACGGACGCACAGTGGTACGAGGAGTGGCTGGACAGAAGTTTGGCTGGAGACACGTCGGCACTGCAGGAATCTGAGCAGGAGAGGGAGATGCCAGGAAAGCCTCTTTGTGGTCTGCAGCCCAAAGCCACGCCACACTGGTCAGTTAGCACTCCCATTTACAGGGTGCATGAGCCAAGCATGCCTTTTTGGGGGTATTCTTTTCCCCACTTAAACCTTTTAATAGTACTTCTTGAGACATACCTATCGTTTTACTATGTAATCCTGAAATTGAAACAATTAAGAAGCAGCATGGGATAAAACAAATAGTACAAAGTTTGTACCAGACATCCTGGGTTTGAGTTCTAATTGTCCGACTTTAACTGATCTGAACTTTAATCTCTTCGAACTTTAGTTTCCTCAACCACGACTATGTCCAAGGGCGACTGTCATTGAGAGAGGATAAGACTCACGAAACAGACTGCAAAGAAAGTGTCAGATGAATGGTACCTATTTCAGCTACCACGATCCTGGAATTTCAGCCCTTAGGACACAAAATCCTAGTTCTTTTTAAGGTGCTCACTGAAAGCCTAACCATAAACGAATTTTATAAAAGAAACATGAAAACAATTAAGACTGCTCTTTCAAAAAAAAAAAAGATTTTACTTATTTATTTTTAGGAAGAGGGGAACGGAGGGAGAAAGAGAGGGAGAGAAACATTAATGTGTGAGAGATGTTGCCCCTCACATGCCCCCAACCGGGGCTCTGGTCTGAAACCCAGGCATGTGCCCTGACTGGGGCTCAAACCGGGGACCTTTTGGTGGACAGGCCAGCGGTCAGTCCACTGAGCCACACCAGCCAGAGCAAGACAGCACTCTTTAACGACATTTACGACGTGTTAGCATCCAGAAATTATTCAACTAAAATAAACCGAGACAAGGAACAAACTCTAGAAAAATGTAGAATTTGTAGAAGAGTGAAATAAAACTTTACAAAATTCCTGAGATCCATCGAGTGAAAATTGTTTTCTGTTACAATGAAAGACAACAGCGCCTTTCAGTAATGAGAAATAAGAAACAATTATGTAAGTGGGTAAACAAGTTCCACGGGACCTGTCGCAAGACCTTCGTGTTTCAGTCCAACGGTTTTAAGAGATAAACGATACAGGAAGACAAAATGGGGAAAAAGCGGTGTTCTGTCAAATGGGAAATGAAGTAACCCTCCGTTCATAAGTTACCCTTCTTTCACGTCAACAGCAGGGTTTATTTTCACGCTAGGCAAACATTCGGGCAGGGAATGATTCTGGTGTATTCCGTGTCTTCCCCAGTTCTCCCAGGGAGCACGGGTTTCCCACTTTCAAAACAGGCCCTCAGCAGGCCTCGCATCCCTCCGTGTGTTGCCTCTTATTGAAGGGAAAGGGAGGTGCAAACAGGTCAGGTTAAGAAACATCACTGACTCAGTGACGATCCTGACACAGAAATTCAGAGATAAACACCAAGTGCAAATGGTCAGATGACTTCTCCAACACATGATGCACGGACTTCTCTATGCCACTGTCGTCTACAGGGAGGGGAAGGGAGCAGCGGCTAGCAGTGTTTCTACTAACAAAGCACACAGGAGAAGTCACATTAGGAAAATATTTTCGAGAAATATTTTGTCTAGAATGCACTCCAAAAACATAGAGGACACACCCACAATCGTCTTACCATGTGTGTGTTGGTGGTCATTATCTGAGAGTGGGAAGGAAAGCAAGTCGCAAAAAGAAAAAAAGCAAGATACAAATAAAACAAACCCTAGAAATTATGCAAACAACCAGAAAGCTGATGTCTATGAGAAACTATCAATCTACTCAATGCAAAGAGAACAGATACTTAAGTACTCGTGGAAAAATGCTAAAATGCATTAAATACAAAATTAATTCCCATATTAAATAAGCCATGCCTGAACGATCTAACTAAACGACTAGACACATAGCTGACGGTGAAATATGAGTTACAAAGGTAAAGTCTGCGTACCCCCGGGACGGGTGTCCCCCACAGTCTGCAGAGCTCTGCAGAGCAGGGCATTTGCTGGTGTACTATGTCCTCCCTAGAGATTTGGTAGCTAGGTACCCAAGCACCAGGAGACCCCACGGGCTGTGCTGAGTGACTGCGCTGAACAATGATCACGTGCAATTCGGGGGTTAGTCCCAAGCAGCCAAGTCAACAAGACCCAGTTCCGTACTAACCTGTCCGTTGCTGGTCACTGTTGTATTTTCAAACATGAAGTAAGCACCAAAGAAAAATACTAGAGCGTCGAATACTCCTAAGAATGTCCAGTAAATGAACACTCGCCAGCGGAGTAGAGCATTCTTGGCGATATCTCTGTGTAAGTACAACGGTGGGAGCATAGTGAGTGCATTGCACTGAAACCAGCCTCACTCCACGACCTGGCCACCCCCTGTGTGCTCTGAGGTGACCAGTCCAGTAGGGGGCTCTGTCACTGGAGAGATTCCCTCAGTGTTAACATGTGACAAAAATCCACCAAGCTGTGGGGCAGTAATCACAACCACGGTCCTGACGAGGACACCATCTATCCATCTTACTCGGTATCCCGGTTTTACAGCATCTACCTGTATTTTTTCTCACAACTACATGTGAATCTAAACTTTTCTGATGTAAGTTTAATTTAAAAAGCCACAAAAAACCCACGTTGAATCTGCAGAGATCCTGGAGTGCAGTGCTGAAACAGCAGACAAACATCCTTTCCTTATTATGAAAGAGTACTTTTTAGCAGAAAAGAGCACACCAAGGCATGATCTGTTAACTCTTCCCCCCCTCACTGAATAGTACATACGTGGTTTTTAAAGACTAATTTAGGCCACACATCCACGACGGTCACAAGGGGATAGAAACTCTTCTCCCTGGTCCTTTCATAATTATTAAAAAACATGGCAAGATACTGACCCGCTTAATATGCACATTTCAAGTGCAACATAAATCTCTATAAATTTGAAGTATGATCAGTTGGTAAAAGTGTATCAGCTGACACTGAATGTTTCTGGTTTTTAAGTAATTCAAGGGGGCATTTACTGGAAGGCGTCGCTCTGCGGCTACCTCGGTATTCCCTGAGCGCTAAAGCAAGCGTGTCCCTGAGGCTGAGCACCTGTAGAGAGAAGGGTCCCTCTTGAGCGTGTCTATGCTCACGTGCTGCTCCATCAGGCTGTACAGGAGAATCGGGAGGGAAGTGAAACTGATGTTGTACAGGGTCAGGTAGGCCGTGTCGTACAGAGTCTGCAGGAAGGGAAAGGTCAACTGAGAACAATGCCCACGCACCTTGATACACTTTTTTGGTGTTTCGTTAAATACATATTTTTTAAATATATATTTTTTAATTTGCAAAGACCTAATAACACAAGCATTCTGAAATATATACAGAGCCTTCTTTCTACAGATTTAGAAGGACCAGGACCATTTTCAAAGCTTCATGATGTCAACCAGTCAAGTTAAAATCACAGCCAAGGGAAGGCCCGACTGTGACCCACTCCATTTGGCCACTGCAAACTTGCAACAAAAAAAATGGCAGAACAGTTTGTAATTTTTGATTGCCATCTTCAAGCTTCAATCCTCCCCAGCCCCGGACCCTTCAGATGAAAGCAGCTGGCCCACAGTTCATCTGAGCAGGACGGAGAAACAAGTGAGTGACAGAAGAGGGAGTGTCGAGGGCCCCTTCTCCGGCCAGATGGTTTCACTCCTCCGCTCTGCACTGGAAAGTGGCAGAAGCCGATGGTGAGACGGCCAGGAGAAGTCTCAGATTTAGATTCGGTCCTTTCAGTCAGGGTCAGAGAGCCCACCGCCGTTCTCCTGGGCCTGGGGTAGGCAGGTTCGGGGCACACCACTCACTGGCCTGCAGTCGGCAGACAGGGGCGCCCATACGCCATGCCGCTCCTTCACCCTCCCTGCTGGCGGCACTGCTGAGGGCAGCGAGACTGCGGGCAGTGGGGCCCCCCTCATCATCCTGGCCTGCCTGCCTGTCCAGTCCACTCTCCCCCCACGGCAGCCACCCACAGGGGGGACGGAGACAGGGCTCCGGGGAGCTTCTGACTGCAGATATTAGGACTCACCTGTTGTGAAAACCCACAGAAGAACTGGTATAAAAACTGAGGGAAAATGAAGCAGACATTCTGAAAGACAAACCACAAGCCTGTTAGTTCCAGGGCACACTGGGAGGGGCGTCTCAGCCCCACAAGGTTGTCCGCGTGCCACCATTTATCTGAGGAAAGGGGCCCAGAGTGTCCTACGCTCCAGAAGAGAGGCAATGGGCTTTGCGTCTTTCTCCTTTTTAATAGTATTTGCAATGCATATGTGACCACGTTCTGGTCACTCTGAGAGCATGTAATACACGGGAAATTGGTTAAAGAGAAATGCGGAGGCAATGTTTTCAGTATAAGCAGAAAAGAATCACACTGCATAATGAATAAAAATTACGTCAAGGAATTTTAAAAGAATGCCCCTTCCTCATTCCTTTCATAACTGATATCTTCTTATCGGTTCCACATTACCTTGGGTGAATGTGAGAAAAGGGCTAGCATCAACCCCTCGCCTGCTGACCGATACTTCCTGTAGCACTGAGGCATCTGCCAAATGTGTCATTCCATCGAGGACCTTGTATTTCACTGAAACAGTGACAGGAGCAAGGGACTCCTTCCTACCTTATAAAAGAAGTATTGCACGAGCTCAGATATCCTAATGTAATAAAAATGCCCGTGAACGAGTAGCATCTTCTTTAAATGCTTAAATTTCGGGATTGCATAGTCACTGTTCCGTGCAGCCTGACGACCTTCCTTTCCGATGACGCCTGGAAGAAGGAAACAGGTGTGCTGGTTACAGTCTCTCGACACCACACACGTGAAGAGGGGAATGAGCAGAATAAGATTAGATCCACCCCCTAATATGACATTTCCCAGTTACGAATGTACCAAACCACAGACGCTGCTCTAAATGTGCCATCTGAAGCTTGTGGCCTTGCCCTGTGGCTGAATCCCCTTGTTGTCTAGCTGAAGTGATAAATCCCAGCTACCAAGACGTGCAGGCAATCAAAAAGCAAGAGGCTTACCTATGCCCACGTGGGCCTCCAGGATCATGCTGACGTCATTCGCACCGTCACCGATGGCTAACGTAATAGGGTGCTCTTTTGAAAGCTTGATTAGTTTAACAATCTGAAAAAGAAATAAATACAGAATTGACCTTCTCTGTTTTATTTTTGTTCAGGTTACTCCTTAACTAGGCATAAACAAGGAATATATAAAGTTAGGTAAGAAAAATGAAAAGATTATTTGCTTAGAGTGAAGGTGCTACATTCAATCTATTTTATCCATGTATGATGAAGTCTATTTCATTTCAAAGGCAGAACAAAATAAAGCAGAAGTAGCTAAGGCATGACTACAATGAGGTAAGTTGGAAAGGGCTGGTGGGCGAACTCTGAAGCTGGAGACATAAAATACGGAAGCAGTTTTGAGTAACTGCTAACTCACATATTTAAATACACAGGGAAAAATCTGAACATTGCATTCTACCAGAAAACACTGCTATTCCAAACTGTCTGATGGCAAGCATCTACTTTTTAAAATAAGCTATTCTTAATGCTAATTTTCAAATTTGTCATATGTATAAAATCAAATCTGACAATCTAATTAAATTAATAATTTAGAAATGTTTTAGCCAATTTCTTTATAAAATGTATATTTTTCCACTTAACATGTCTAAAGGATGGTTTCCACTTATGTGTCTAAATGATGGTTTGCGACAGAAGACTAAAAAGATGAGGGAAAAATGCAAGGATTGTCTTCTTGTGTCAAGATGAGACACGGAGACACAAATTAATTTGTACGAAAGTTTGCTAAACTAAGAACTTAAAAAAAAGTACCATGTAGCACATATAAGGGTTACACAGAATCAAACATATAAGTTGGAGGGCAGGGAATAAACCATTTTTACATACACATACAAC
>PVKM010020134.1:0-23586 GCA_004027735.1 Carollia perspicillata | reverse complement strand
CACCCCAGGCAAAGTGTGAAAGGAACAGAGAGCAGGGGAGAACTGAGGGCTGAATAGAGGGAAAGGAATCAGTAGAGGAGGCTGAGAAATGGAAAATGGTGATGCACTTGGTCCAGTAAAAAACATGGAAGGCAAGCGTAAATAAAAGTAAAAAAAAAAAAAAAAAGAAGAGCTAAGAAAGCCAACCATTTCAACTGCTGGAGCAAGGTCAAGAAGGATGGAACCAGAAAGCTATTTTATGGGACACATTAAATTCTGTCTCATAAACGCTATAATCAACATGCAGGAGTAGCCGTGGTGGTGCATGCTGCCCACCCGCCTATCCGTTTGATCGAGGATGAGTCTGGTTCTGTGACAAGGGTTCTCAGGAGGGGTCCCAAGGATCATGGGTCCCTTTGGGACTTCCATGGCTCATATGACCTCATATGTCAGCATTCTAAACACTGACCTAGGATGTGGGGAAACGAAAGGAAACAAAATCCGAGCAGTTGCTGAATTGTGTGTGTGGTCCAGGGGAGAGTGCTGACGAAGTGTGGGCCTGCATCCAGCAGTCCTTCAGGCACAGAGTGCAGGAGGTGAGGCTTCAGGGCCCACATGCCCAGACCTACGTGCAAAGGCTGGGGGCTCCAGAATAATCACAGTTTCTGCTCCACTCTAATCACATGATCAATAAATGCTGACTGACTGAATCACTCTAATCACTCTAATCTGAACTCTATGAATATAAGAGTTCAGAAAAAAAAATGGTAAAATTTTTCCACGAGAATCAATGGACTATATGGAATTTACAATCAAAAGCATTATATATTTTATTAGCATCTGTAAATTTGTGTGCTACACATGCTTTACATTAGTAAAAATTTTAACCAACACACATATATGTGTGCATATGGATGTGTGTGTTATTTAAAATATTTACCAGCACATCACTTGGTATCACATCTTAGTTCTAGTCATTGCTTCTGTAAGTTTCACCACAATGGCAGTAGTTCTTATATCAGCAAGAGATGCCATATTTGAAGATCCAAAGATCGCTCCCTCGCCAGGGAGTTTCAAAGGCGATCCAGGCAACTCCCACAAGTTGGAGGCCCCACAATCATGCGGGGCTTCCTCTCCTGGCTCCCCGTCCTTCTGCAATCCTTACAGCATCCTTCCACGGCACAGACATCCATGTCTCACATCCACCCACACCCTCAACCCTCCCTTCCTCTGGCCTTGCCATTTTCTTTCTGATACTTTGAAGTAGCCTCATAACTGCCTGCCTTACCCACGGTCCCCAACTCTCACCCTCCCTTAAGGTTGCAGCCACCGCGACCTTATTTAAAATATCACTGCGCTTTCTGTCAAGCAGTGCCCAGAACCTAGAATGCCAACTCTTGTGGCTGTCTCCAAACTTCTCCTCACCTTTCAGGGGCCAGCAAGCAGTGATTCCCTGGCCGTGCTCCTGGCATCCTCCTGCTCTCATAGCCCCCTCACGTCTGTCATCATTTGTTCCCATGACCACTTTCTCTACTAGTCTTTGAGGTACTAAATGGCAGGGGCTTTTTCCACTAATTTTCCTCTGATCTCTCCCCAGGATACCGCCTGATACACAGATGATCAATAAATGCTGACTGACTGAATGAATGAATGGACCACAAAAAATACACAGAGTGTGTATACGGTACTTCTTTCTGAAGCTTAGGATCTTCAAAAATTGTTTTACTTCATTATTTTATTTCTTTTTAAAATTTTTACTGAATGTATTGGGGTGACACTGGTTGATAAAGTTCTATAGGTTTCGTGTGTATAATTCTGTAATACCTCGTCTGTATACTGTATTGTGCTCACCACCCCAAGTCAAGTTTCCCTCATCATCGTCTGTCCCCTTTTATCTCCCCTCAGCCCACTTTCCTTCTGGTAATCACCACACTGTTGTCTGTGTCTATGAGTTTTGTTTGGTTTGTTTGCTTAATCCCTTCACCTTTTTTCACCATTTTAATAAGTTGGAAGAAAAATATTATTTTTAAAACATATTATTTGGGAACGTTCCCAAGACTAAGAACAGCAATGTGCAGAGGTCTTTCATGAGTTGCCTGTGCAATAACATGGTTTCTGTAACGGGAAATTTATCAGCCCAGTTCTCTAGTTGGTAACACAGATTTTATGTGGTAACAAACTTTTATGCCATGTGTGTGGTTCCGCATCTACCCAATGCTCATAATTACAAAATATTATCCCTAAAACCAACATGCAAACAATAAAAATATTTGTAACCATAATGCCTGGACTTAGAGAAACTCTCTCATAGATGTTAAAGAGTCAGAAATCTTTGGCTCTAGAAGATACTAAACTATAATTTCATCCAATAATTTAAACTTGTTTTGCAGATGAGAAAATTAAAGCAAACAGAAGCCAGAAGACAGGCCTAAGACCACACCAGGTGGGAGTTTGCAGCTGGGAAGAGCTGAGGACTCCTGACCGGAGGCAGTCAGCGCTCCCTCCAGAACCACTCTGTAACAAACCGCTGTTGACTACTGACTTTTCACTTAAACGTTAAAATTTATCTTTGAAGTGCATCTTATCATTTAGTAAATGCATATGATAGGCCCTAACTTTGCTTCCAGGAAGATTTAAGTCCAAACTTCTTCTTTGTTAGGCTGAAAATGCTAATCTGGATGTATCTGAAATTATGTCTTAGAGTCTATTTAGATCACAATTACATAATAAAATTAAGATTGGTTCTCCCCTTACAGCATCAGGGGTCCTGAATACTCTTGGATGCCACACAGCCCTGTGCGTATTCTATTACCCAAGGACTGGTCAGTGTTCCAAAAGTCCCTCGACCCTGGAATCCTGTCACACATTTCTCATGAATGCATTTAAAATCTCACAAAAGGGGGTTTCGTATTAACACAGCACCCATAAATTCTGTCATTAGGATTCGCAGGAATATGCTGTAAGTCATGGGATAAGAGTGCTGTTTTCACAGCCCCGTGGATTCCAAAGTTCCTCTTAAGAGAGAATGAAATATCTTTTTCTAGCCAAATTGATAATGTGGCAAAGATCCATGGATTCCAAAGTTCCCCTTAAGAGAGAATGAAATATCTTCTTTTAACCAAACTGACAATGTGGCAAAGATAAGAGGAAGTAGAGAGATTAATTATGAGCAAGCCCACCGTGCAGTCCCACACATGCAAGATGACAGAAGCTGCCCTTTCGACTCCCTGCTTTACCCCATAAAGAGTCACCTACCAGGGCATACACGGTCTGCCCCTCAGGCCCAGTCTGCCTCGGGTGGCCGGGGGAGACACTCTGGTCCTCCACCCATAACGGCAAGCTTCAAAGTTCTCTCTCCAACGAACGCTGCTCCACCGAATCCTTCACTCCCAGAATCCTTCTCTATGGATCATTCCTTCATCCACACAATGTCTATACCAATTAAATTTCAGCTCTAACAAGATATGAAGTGGACAGTGCAACCCTCTCTCCTAAAAAATTTTCCTTTATATATTTTCTAATCACATCATCATTGAAACATTTAGGAAAACAATGGATAAATCTACATTTATCCTTTTTGATGTCAAGTTTCCTTCACGTCTCCCTTTAAATTTCTTTCCTGTCGGAAGGTGCCCAATGTCTTTTCCATCCTTAGGCAAAAGCAATCCCCAGGATCATTTTTATTGATGAGAAGTATGTTCATCTCTTCATATCTGCTGCAGCAACATCATTAACACCGCACATACTATTCCCAGGGCCAACTCGAAACACCTGGGATAGATACTTGCATAAAAATACACAGACCGATCATCTTCTGTAGAGTGGAGGTTTCATGGTTTTGAAGGAGGGGCCCAGGTTTAGGTGTCGGAAGACCTGGTTCAAATTCCAGTTTGAATTTGTCTGAACCTCAGTTCTCTTATATGTAAAAGAAGTCTAAAGCTCCCTTTCAAAACTGTTGTGAGGATCGATAAAGAATGCTTCTGTGAAATCAGCAGGCACAGTGTCTGGCACATAACGAACACACGGTACATACTGGCTGAAGATGGAATTAGACATAAATGAGTCCCATTCTCATCACTGTTAGGGTTTCTCATTCCCATTACTTTAAAGAGGATCGGAAGGTAATTACTCCTGCGGTCGAGGCCTGCACTCCCCAGCACGCATCACTACCAGTTTAATGAGGGACGAGAGAACACAGATTCCCCTGCAACCCCTTGTTCGCCTCAAAGTGCTATTACAGCCACAGAAAGGTTGATCAAAGGACAATGAAGACTAATTCAGAAAAGAAGAAACACAAATGATTTGGTAAAATGACAAAAAGTTTCCTCCTCACATATAGCCAAGTCAATCCAATGTGAAACATCAATAAAACACCCATTTTTGCCTATATTGGTCGTCTATGCTCCCGGGAGCATAGGTTGCTGTTGGGGGTACATAAGGTCTGTCCAGAAGGTATCCAGCCATGTGCTATGAAAACTAGAGACATTTACTGAAGAAGATACAAGAAACATTGTATGTAGGACAATGAAACCTCAGTCCCCTTCAACGTAGGCACCTTGGGACCTCACACAGGTCTCCCAGCATCCCTTCCACCATTGAAAACACTCTGCAAAATCCTTATTTGGAATCACCATCACTTGTCCCATTGCATTTTCTTGCATCTCAATGATGGTCTGAAATCTCGTCCCTTTCAAAGGTGCTTTTAGTTTTGGAAAAAGCCTGAAGTCTCAGGGCGCCAAATCTGGGCTGTAGGGGGGCTGAGTCACCTGGGTGACTTGATATTTCAGCAAAAAACTCTGTATGAGATGTTATGCATAAGCGGGTGCACTGTCATGATGAAGAAGCCAATCACCAGTTGCCCACAGCTGTGGCCACTCTCATCGTATTGCAGCTCTCGACTGATGAAAAACATTGAGGTGGTACTTATTATTAACTGTTTGGTCTGGAGGGGTGTACTCGTGATGGATAACACCTTCCCAATCCAAAACCATGGTTGACATGGCCATGATCTTGCTGTGACTCTGCCGTACCTTCTGTAAGTGTGGAGAGCCCGGTGACTTCTATTAGGATGATGGCACCCCCGTTTCCAGATCGTAATTGTACCCCCACGATCATCTCTCTGGTTATGACCTTGTTAGGGAAATCTGGTTCACTGGTAGCAGTCTGAATCAAGTCATTAGTGCTGATGTTCCTTCTGCTCTGGTGGCAGAAGCTGCAGAATGAATTTTGCCACGACATGTTTCATGCCAAGATCCTGCATCAAAATCTCGGACATGGTAGTTTTTGGAATCCCCAGATCAGCCTCTAGTTCCTGCACTGTTCGTTGCCGATCTTTGTTGACTGCAGCCTGTACATGTTCAACATTCTCAGGTGTTCTGTTTCTTGTGGGCCTTCCGGAATGTGAATCACTTTCAACAGATTCTCGACCATCTTTGAAGTGTTTGGGCCACACTTTTATTTGCACTGCACTCACTCCATTATCCCTGAAAGCCTTTGAATCATCTGAATAGTTTCAGCGGAGGACTGTTCAAGCAAAATTTAATGCAGATTTGTTGCTCTACTTGCTCAGTCATTTTGAATGCAACAGCCACACAGTACACATGCTCATCTAGTGGCATCTACCAACTGAATAGTACAGTGAAGTCATTATTGTTCACACATGGGCATTCCAGTCCACTCTCCTTGGCTGCCAGGTTACATCAATGTCGTGCAAACTGTTCTCAGAATATTAACAATGGCTGGGCTTTTTCATATATTGGCATACTGACTCAACCCTTTTGGGTAGCAATTTGATTATAAAAATGACCTTTGATACTAATATAATTTAAGGAAATCATATGAAATATTGGAGGGGGTGTTGTGAAGACATGTCTGTCAGTTATCCCAGTGGTGGAAAAAAGAACAACAACAAAAAAAAAACCCCACCAAAACCAAAAAACCTCAGCAACTAAAATTAAGGAACTGTTAAATAAACTCCCTCTAAGTAGAACATTAAAAATTATACTTAACAGGAAGGGCTTATGTTATAAAAAGGTAAAACATAGAATCATCACACTTTTAAAGTAAAAATAGTCATATGAAGGAAATACTCAAAATGTTCACAGTGGTTGGGTCTGAGTGGCGGGTACATGGGTGGGTTTTTCCCCTTCCCTCATCTCCTATTTTTCACTTGGTCAATCCGCCTCACCCTTATGCCCACCTGCCAGGCAACTGCCTGCAGAGAGGTGGCACCTGTAGATGGTAAAGGAGAAGGCAGCCGAGAAACCCAAACAGAGCAGAACAGGTATGTGGGGAGGATGCTCACACGGTCAATCCCATTTCATAGCCCTGACTCTGCACAGGTAAAAGGAGCCTGCATTTCATGCCACTTTCACATTGAACACCACTCACAGATCCCAGGACAGGACGTACTGAGTTTATAGAGTGGATGCAATTAAAGCTATCATTTATGTGCACATGCATTCAAACTTAAGGGTGAGAAGAAGCAAGTATTTCTAAATTCAGTCACACTGTACCCTGACATTCTCTCATGCCCTCTGGACCTGCAAACATGTAACCTAAGCTACTCCTCCTCTCCCTTTCTGCCTGGCCAATTCCTACTTCCATGCCAATCTGCATCTCAGACAGCCCCGTCTCCACTAACTCTGCCCTGACCTGGGGTCGGGGCATGCGCAGGGGGCCACCTCCACCCATGTCAGTGATTATTAATGTGTGTTATGGAGTAACTGCATTTATATGGTAAAGCCCTAACTCCAATGTGACGGTATTCGGAGACAGAACCTTTAAAGAGGTAATCATGGTTCAATGAGGTCATGAGAGTGGGGCCCTAGGCAAATATGACTGGTGTCCTTACAAGAAGAGAAAGAGACATCAGGGATGGGGGTGCACAGGGGAGGGCCACACGGTAAGAAGGCAGCAACCTGCAAGCTCAGAAGCGAGGCCTGAGGAGAAACCAAACCTGCTGACCCCTCGGTCTTGGATTTCTAGCCTCCAGAACTGTGAGAAAATAAGTTTGTTAACATGTGGTCTTTTGTTATAGCGGCCCTAGCGAACTAACACAATGTGTCTGTAGCTTCCAGAGACTAAATTCATAGTCGTCACATTTGCCATACCCACTACGGAGGGCCCAGCGGCTCCCACAGGGCAAGGGCTCAACGAAAACATGACACATCCTGAAATAAGAAATAACAAACGAGAAATCTTGAGTGTTGGGGGGAATGAATAACCATGTCATGCGAGCAGCCACAGAACGTGACAGGAGTGGCGACTATTCATATTACGAGCTACACGCTCAAAGGGCCGAACGAGAGCGTAACCCATCAGGCTGGTTCCTTTACTCAAACAGATCGGAAGGTACACTTGCAGTGTGAACGCTTGGACAGAACAGCTCGAGACAATCACGGACAGAAAGTAGGTTAATTAAGCCGTCTGCCGTCATGCACTGGGGTACACGTGCAAGTGCGCCCGCTTAAGAACGAGTCACTGAGGGAAGCACGGCCATTAATTAACAGGGGCTCAGTTGCTGGATGTCAAAAAGGAAGCACACGTTAAGTCTGAGTGAGGTGATTTCAGGAAACGGCATGTCATAATTCAACACTTTTCAAAGGCCGTCTTTGTCAAAGGAAAATAGATCTGCTCACTCTTCCTAGGACGAATGTGCCATTGCTCTTCATCCCTACTGCACTACAACCACAGTGTACATGGTGACAGTTTATCCAGGTGACCCTCAGGGCAGGGAAATTGGCAGGGGTTGTTTTCCACGGCTGGAAGTCAAAAACGGAAAGGTGGTGTGACTTTCCCCAGAAAGACGAGGTATACGGTTAATGTCCACCTCGTCCACAACATCTTGGTGAGCTCATAAATGCAAGATTGGTCCACAAAAATCAGCCAATAATAAGAGAAAGACTACTACCAGTGACCACCTGCGTTCTGAGTTGCTGAAGGGAAGAGAGAGACTTCATCCGCTTTACTCCAGTCCTCCCTAACCCCCAGTTAAAGAACAATGATTTCTTCTATCAGTCCCCTGCTAGCGCTACTTCTTGTCACATCCCACTACCTCTTTTTTCCAGATCCCATGTGCTCTACCCCTGAAGTCCAACAGGTTCCAAAATCACTAAGCTCCCCCTCTGCTCCAAGTGAAATTCCCATCCTCTCAATGTAAGCATCCCAGTTAAGGGTTAGGGCGACCTGACTGACCTCGTTCATGCCAGTCTACTCAGGGCCTTGTGTTTGTCATCACGGGAAGAGTAACATTTTTAAAGAAAGATCAGTATTACCTACAAATGTAACTCACTGGAAAGCAGCCTTAAGACATTCATGCACTCATCCATTCATCGATCCAACAACTTAAAAACCTGCTCTGTGCCAACTCCTTTCATTTGAAAATATTTGTGTCAGTCAAGTTCCCATATAAGTACCAACTCTGGTTTCCCGGGACTGAGGTCCCTGAGTTTGCCTCTTTGCAGAATTTTTTTTTTCCTGCAGGTTACAGAAAAGCAATACATATTCTAGGCTAGTCATAAGTCAAAAGCCAAGGTTTCTTTGTACGATTTCACCATTTATAATCTTGCTGTCAAACAAATGTATTCTCCTACTAACATGAAAATGTTCTGTAAGTATAAAATGACAGACCTAGACTGGGCAATAAACTATTGCCCAGGAATTTATCCCAAATCAGTGAAAATTAAATACTGGCTATCACAATGGCAGGTCTGCTGCTTTCTAGTAAAAGATATTTAACTCCCCCCCAAAACAAGATTTGGTATCACACATATTCTCTGCGGGTGTGTTGGCACATTGCTGCCACCTTCCCCCTGCTACGTGTTGACTGTAGCACGATGCTCTGAGTCATACGGAAGCTACATGTAATCTCTTAGGAGTCAAAGGCACCCTCATGCAACTAAAGGCAGGGTTAAGAAAAAACAGAAAACTCTAAGGCATTCCTCTGCATATACACTGCCTTTACTCTCCACCACCTTTCTGAACTCTGAGAAGGAGGTGTCAAAACATAAATGGGTAACAGGTGCCATTTATACAGTGCCTTCTGTGTACCAGCTACTGTGCAATACGTTTCCTAAGTATCACTCTTTATTATCACAAAAGCCCTACAGCACAGGTACTCTTTTTAGGCCCAGTTTACAGGTGAGGGAGCTGAGCCTTACAGCAGTTAAAGGGCTTGCTCAAAGCATGCAGCTATTAAATGGCAAAGCTGAGCTGCGATTTGAGCCCCAGTCTGTCGGGCTGCACTGCCCTTAAAAGGAGGCCATGTCGGATGTTTGCAAGTCCAAAGTCTCTGTGGATATCTGTTCCAGCCACCGTCGGCCTAAGTAACGCATGACCTAAAAAGGATGAAGAGTCTGTAAATCACACATGAGAAAATCTATTCTGCAAAGCTCATACCTCACCCTCCCCTCGCCAAATGTGAACTGGGTAATTTATCTTTCACACCTCCAATGACTTGTTTTACACCAAACTGTAATTATCTCCCAATGCTGGTTGCCAGCCACTTGTTGACACTGGCTATGAGACATACTGACTGCTTAACGTCTAATTTTAGCCAAGTCATCTTTCTTGAATTAAAACTTTAAATTCTTATTCGCCAAGATGTAACTACTGCAATGCAACTCCACAGATATCTGTTAAGTCCTTAGGTAATCACAGATGTCGAGCACAAGGATGCAGCCCTTGCACGAGGCTACCTGAAAGTCTAGTTGGGGAAACCTGGAACCCAGTGTGTAAGCACCAAGGAGCAGGTGGCTCATCACGTTAGAGACATTCAAAGGAGGCACCTGAAAGGGTTCTTGACGTATGGGCGGGGATTTCTAAAACGGCTATGTGGTATTAGATCCTGGAAATACTGACGAATTGTGTGTGACTGCCAGTGTAGGGGGAATAAACAGTGGTAACGGGTTGTGAACATTTTTATACATGAAAAACCTTACCCTGTGGGAAAAAGGAAGCCACAGATTTTTTCGGCAGCATAGTGCCAGGAGTAAATTTAAGTTTCAGGAAGATGAGACAACTTACCCAAACATTCTGGGGTGTGACTTACTCTCTAAGTAAGAGGTGAGAAATTTCCACATTTTCGGATTTTATGGGCCCAGTCTGTCAGGTTACTAACGATGCGTGTCAAACAGAGCTCATTCTGTTTCTCCTTTTTCATTACCTTAATTCAGATTCAGCATTCACCTGCTTTGCATATAGCAGATTCAAGTGATACCCTGTACGCAAACATCTCAGCAACAGACGGCTGGGGGAGGCAGACCTGCATTTCAGCACACCTCTGTGGGCCAGAAAGCAATGTTCATAATTAAGATGCTCTGAATTCCAGCCAAATCTTTTTTTTTTTCAGTTCATTGATAAAGTGTTGATTAAAACTACAGACATTTTGTCATCTTTACTACATTTACCTCATCTCGAAACTCTCCTGACTGGGTGAAAACTAATGCTGCTTCTTCTGTCTGGTCAATTATTGCATGGACACAAGGGACCAATTAATGCCATCCATAAAAGCCTGAATCATTCTGTCAATTAACGAGAACTAACTATGTCATCAGATATATTACTGGTGAGCAAGTCTATTTGGTTGCAATATGTCTTGAAGGAGAGCGGTATCAAATGAATCACAATTGACTTGGACAACTGCTAGCATAATTTCAGAAGATGAAAAGACAGATGTGGTAGTTATTAGTGGTCCCCTGAGGAATTACAGCCAAGCAATTGTAATGTGCTAAGACTGCACTAGCAGGTGCCTGCAGTACAAATCAGACAGAGGGTTAAATCAATATTTTCAATTTCTTAGGATCAATCTGGTGTTTGAACGAGATGGAAACTTGTTAGCAATTGGCAGGATGTGTAAATGAAAAGTCAAACTTCTTATTATTTGTTAAAAAGGAATGAGTGTACTGCATCATGCCCTTGGCACTGGGTAATGCTTTCATGATCCAGTAGCTGGGGCATTCACTGAGGATCAAGGGGTTCTTAAATTTTAATAGAGTGCAAAAGGTTAGCTTTATGCAGGTTGAACATTCAAGATCTTTAAAAATGATTGAAGTGTCAATAGGAAAGTTTGAGCTGTGACGACAGTCTGGTTATTAACAATTAGTGCAGGAACCAGAAGGAAACCTTAAACTCAACAGAAAGAGGAAAAAATAAGGTCTTACTGACAATGTACAGATTAAATACAGCCTTGGGAACATTACTACTCTTCTCTTGTTTTACTAAAAAGCAGCTTGGCTTTGAATACGATTTACCAAAAAAACTTTAATTTTCTTCAGTCATCAATATGGTGCTTATAACCCTTGTTGAGTGTCTAGATGAACTGAATGGCCATCTCTGACAATACTTCAACTTGGGTTTTGTTCATTTGCCTGCTTTTAATCCAGTGATAGACAGTCCTTCATATGCCATCAAATTAGGAAGATCCAATAAATACAAGCAGAGCTCGGCATGGTAAACGAATAAAACTCTCTACCTACTGTGTTGTGTGAGTGGGCAGTAACCAGCTGACCCGTCGTTGGGGAGGGGAGCAGAGGTGGGGCTTAGTGGAGGGAGAGGAGAGATGTGAGGGGAGTCTGGAACCTGTAGAGCCCTTGCTGCCTCTGGACAAGTCCCATCGCGGCTCTGGGGTCAGTGACCCCGCGGGCACCAAAACCGGCACTAACACTGCCTACACGTGGGAAGCAGTAACTCTCCAGCCTGGCATATCCACGAGGAGGGCCAGTGTTCCCTTCCTATTTAAAATAAAGTGGCGCACGTCAGTCAGAAACAGGTAAATAGTAAGTAAGCACAACAAGAAACCTACATATGTACAGCCGACAGAAGTAGTCCCAGACAAACTGAGACTTTATAATAGTTTCCTTTTGCTTAAAAAAAGGAAAAACCCTCTCCAGAGTCTACTTAAAAACTAATTCAAGCAAGCGTGTCTTGATGGTCTAAGAGCAAGGTTTTTGAGACACAAAGATAATGAGGCAGAGCATGTGCCCTCAAGGAGTTTGAGGGGAACGTGCACCCAATTAATGGTAAACAAGGTACATCTCAGATCAGCTCAGGGCACTGGGGGAATTCCGGGAATGGAGAAAGTCTTCAGGAGGCCGAGGGGCCAAGGGAAGGGCAGGGTCCGTAAGGAAAATATCCATGGAAGGAGTGGTATCTCAGACAGGCTCTGAAGGACAAGACTTAGACAGGACAAGCTGGAAAGGAAGGCGTAGGAGACAGCAAAACAGGCAAGGCAGGCTTGATGGAGAAGGGGTCCCGAAAATTTGGTGAGTAAAAGGGGGTGGGATTGGTATTCAGGCAGAGACCTTCGTTTGTAGCACTACATGGTGGCAGCAGGCCTACACAGCAGGGGAGTGGGGGCGGGGTGGCCACACCTGACCAGCACTGAGTGAGGACACAGGGGGAGGCAGGAGGCTCAGCTGGAGAAGGAAATGACAGTGAAGGGAAGGGGACCCAGAGTGGGTGAGGGGGCCTCGCTCACTCTCCTTACACTTCTGGCTTGCTTTCTGCTTTTACACTGGCCACAAATAGGAACTAAAAGTAGGGTGTCTGCGTGTAAAATGCAATTATAAATAGAATTAATATACAATATACATACCATCAACTTATAACTGTGAAAACATGTGTGTGTACATATTTATGTGTATTACTCACATGCCAACATATTTTTTAAAAGAATGAACACGTTCCAGATCCTGTTCATTAACCATACACAAGAGGCTGACACCTGAGAGCACATGGGGCTGGGCTGGGCTGGGCTGGGCTGCGCAGCGAGGCAGCTCTCCCAGATGAGACGGGGCCCTGACAGCGTGGGCACAACTCCCCGCCCGCCTCTGCATACAAAGGTCCCTGTGCCTCCAGGTAACCGGGTGAGGCCTTCCCTTCAGCAGCTTCCGATGAGGAAGGGCCAGCCAGTTCTCAGGCTGCTCAAATGGGTGACCAGGTTTGGGTTGAGTCTTCCATAGGGGCCAGGACTCAGGGGTTGTGTCACCAGCCCTGGAGGGCAAGAGCAAACTGCCTGGGCAGCCCAATGAATGAGGTATACCAACCAAAGGGAGGCTGCCCCCTTCCTGCCAAGACAATGTAAGTAGTAGATACAATATAAGGAAATACAACATAAACAGAGAACTAACAAGATGAACAGTTCTGATTTCACCAAGGGCTTCAGAAATTAAAATAATAATAGGAAAAGTAACTTTGCAGAATTCACAGTATTATATTCCTTTTTATTAAAGAAATGCTAAAGAACTCGCTGGAGCATCTCGGAATTTGCAGAGAAGTGTAAGAGGAAGCTGGTTCCCCTAAGACACAACAGGGGCTCCCACCTCTGGGCCTCTTGCGTATCCCCACTTTACCCATCGGGACACCCCCACTGACAGCCTTTGTGGATCTCTGCAGGCAGGCTGTCCCCTGGCCTCACCTGCCCAGTGAGGTGAGGTACAGGTCAGCCTCCAGCATGTTCTTTTTCTTTATTTGGTCATTGTCACCCCACCTCTCTCTCGGTCCTCTCCTCCAATTTCAGCAAGGCTAAGCTCCTCTACTTCCCAGTAACACAGGGGCCTCTGCCACACGCTCCTGCAAGGTCCCTTCTCTGCTGCCCCCTTGACCTCCATGTCCTTGTACCTGTCCTCCCTCAATCTCTCCATCCCCAAGGCCCAGCTCAGCCAACTTCTTCCTAGTAAGAAATGTCCTCGTCCTGCTTTGTGGATAACCACTAACTAACCCTCCCCCTGCCCAACCCTTCAGTTAAAAAGCCTAAGTGTCTTGTCGTGAGTGTTACAGAGAAATAAAGATGGCCTCAATAGTCTTGCGATGTTAACACATGTGTCCTAGCTCATGAATTACACAGCCAAATCCAATTAAGGCACCAGGCGCTGTCATCAGGATACAGCACATGCTCAATATACTCTAACTCCTGTAGCTTTTCACGATGATTGTACTGTAAACAATTAAGCTGATGCTTACTCTCTACTCCTCAGTAGTAAGGGGTCTGCAGAAGCATTCTGCATCTTCTTGCTTTTCCATCTCTCACGCTAACACTGGAGCCTCAGATGTAGAATACGCTCCATAAACGGATAAAGGGAGAAAACTATTTGGCCAGAAGAGCAGTATGAGCACTATAGCCAATGTTCAAAGTCGGTGAGAATAAGAAGCTTTCAAGATCCTTTTGTCTGGTTTAGGTTTCCCCTCTAAAAACAACAAGCAGTATTTTATGCTTTCATCACAGTCGGCACCAACTGCTTCAGAGATTTTAGTTGTTCCTCAAGGCACATGCAGGGTCCCTTGATGACCAGAGCTCTGTGGCACAGCTGAGTGGGCTGGGTGAAGACTCTCGGTTCAGGTGAAGCTAAAGGGATGCTCAGTCCGGGGGAGGGAAAGGTTGGGTGGATGGGCTCATTTGCTCATTCATTCTCACATACCTTTTTTGAGTAACTACCTTGGGCCAGGTATCACAGTAGGCCCTGAGAATCCACGGGTAAACGTGAGTCCCTGCCACGCAGAACCATAAGGTCTATTGGGACAAAATGCACTGGATAATAACCTGTCTGCTGCATCTCAGTCTAGGGAATCTCCTGCGACACGGGGGCTTCCACATCCACCATCACTAGGTACGTTAATCAGGCAGGGGAGCTAAAACCACAGTAAAGGAGAAAAAAAGGAAGCAAGATATTTATTTTCCTTTTTTGCTAAATTTTCTAACATTTAAAAGTCCTCACAAGCTTAAAACAGTGAATCCATGCTCCGTAAATATTATCATCTGCAAAATCAGTCCAAAGGATATTTGTAATAGAACTTAACTAATTCATTTATATTCCAACTTGCTACCAAAAGGGTTTGAGGAAGTTCAATTAAAAAAAAAACTGGGTGAGGGAAATAAAGTGTAAAAATAAAACAGGAGTAAGATTATACAGAAAAAACATAAAGCAAGACGAAACATGTATTCACCAGTGAAGAGACAGTGTGTAGAAAAACCATTCACTTGTACTTTCGGTTAGTAAATACTATTAATATGTATATCAATCGGTTAAAAAGGAAAATTGTACTGCCCTGGGGTGGGCTATGTGTATTGCTTGACTTCAATTTTGTGAAAAGAAAAGCTATGGCTTTAAGAAATTCAACTCCCAAAAGCCAGCTTTTGAAAACCAAGGTTCAGCCAAGAAGAGCCAATAAAAATGCTGTAACTTGAAACCAACCCACAGAGCACAAAAAGAAAGGAGAGAGGTCGCCCGGGCGCCCTGAAACACACCCTTCTAACTTAGTTCTAGAACAGCAGTGCCCAGTCTGCAAGACAAGAAGCTAATTGACTCGAACGTCTGCTGCATAAGCTATAAAATAAGTACATAAAGAACAATACGAACATACAGCGCCATCAGTTACATAAAAAGGCCTGCTGTCCGACGCCACACTGCGCACCAAACAAGCTGGGCGATTGTTTCAGCAGGCTGCAAGGAGGAAGAATGAATAATTAGTGTACTTGTGAATCAAGTGTCCACCAGGAAGAGATCTCCATCCTGGAGCGGCAGCAGCGCAGCCCCCCTCAGCCCTGCAGAGTCAAGCTGGGGTTTTTAAAGACCTTTCTTGACAATCATGATGCAAGCAGATACATTCTTCAGCCAAATAAACCAACAACCGGCTCCACTGTGGCCGTTTCTTATTCAGCAAAACACATACACACACAGCCAACGTTTCTAAAGTTTCACCAACTGCTACTTTCTATTACCAGGAAATGTCATTTTCTCTTAGTTTTTTATTGGCTAGGGAGACAACGACTCCTGCCAAAAAAGTAGGGGTGGTGACAAAAGCATCCATTTGAGCTGTCCTGGCACAAAGGGCAAAACATGATATGAAGTCCATAAACCATAAACGTTTGTCCAGAAGGTTGGGGGGTGCGGGGGGGAGTAAATACCTTTGCTCCTAGGATTTTTCTCATTCTCTAACATACTGAAGGTGAAAAAACTTTTTTCTTCCTCCAGCAAACCTAAAAATAGGCAAGCAGGATGCATAGTCTATCACTAGGACAGAACTCATCGCTATGATGACATCTGATGGAGGTGACAATCTGCAACACGAGCAGCAGGAAGCTACGGAATGCCTTTCTGACCCAGAGTCAGCAGATCTGTGTTCAAATCTCTGCTCTCCTTCTAAGAGCTATAACATTTTTAGCAAGTCATTAACTTATCTAATTTTCCTATTTTCAGAATAAGGGAAATGTGCTATCATTCTCATAACCTCCCTCCAAGGGTTGTTAAGAGGACGAAATGAGACCATGGGTATGACCGTCATTGGACACAAGCATGATTCCTTCCCTTAGTCTATTTGGAAACACAGAAAATGCCAGGCGCATCCCCAGCATTTCCGGAATGCCTGCCGTTTGCTCAGCACTGGGGCAGGTGCCTAGGAGATGCAGAGAATTAAAAGGTGCAGTTCCTGACTGTGAAGTACTCTCAGGCTAGTTAGAGGCAAAACATGTAAGTTTAGGGCTAAAGCTAGATTAGACAAAGTTCGATTTAGATAATGAACTCTAAATGGATTCCCCGCACCTCACTTAATTCTTCCGCACTCGAGAAAATCCACTGGGCTCTACCCAGAAGGCTTACAGACCTAAAAACAATAACAACAGAATGGATGAGTGGCATCTCACCGGCACCCAGAGGGATTCTCGGAGACAGAGAGCTGAGAGAAATTCCCTCTTGTCCTTTAGTTACTCTATGAATTCAAACCATAGGGAGCACTGCAGCCCCAAAGGAAATCATGTCTAGAGTGACAAAAAGACCTTGCTCCCCACTTATCCATTGAACTGTACTTTAAAAAGAAGAGAAGACTGCACAGAATGCCTGGAAGAACTTCCTTCAGGAAGCTCCAGGGTCCAGGCTTCAAGCCCAGGGCCCTGAAATCCGATCCATAACAATATCAATTAATAATGGGCTCCTCTATGTCAGGTACAGTGCTAAACCTTATTTCACTTGATGAAATAGATGAGACACAGCATTTCACTTTCTGTTTGAAGCAACCTCAGGAGAGGGAAGTAATTTCCATTATCTCCAGTTTGTAGAGGACGTTGCGGACCTGACGAGGTTCAGTAACGGCACAAAAATCTGCATAGCTAGTAAAAGGTAAACCACGATTTGAACCCAAGCCAGTGGACTTTAAATCCCACACTATTTGTAATCACCCCTGATTACTGTAATAGTCAGGTCTATGTCTACTTACTACTTTGCTGTTCATTTCTTGAAAATTTAATCACTCACACTATTTTCTTTGCAAAAGGTCGAAAAACACCATGGATCTACCCTGGAGGCCCATTAAACCCACAGTTGCCCAGACAAGTATAATTCAATGTATAAAGTCCTATAAACTATGTTCCTCTTCAAGGAAACATTTTCCATTTTCTACGGAAAGCTTTGGTAGGTTAGGAAAAGATAGGATAGAGATGTAGAATAGTCCAGAGAGTTTTCATATTTTGAATGGTTAATAAAATTTAAAAATTCAACCTTATTGTGAACTAGAGAATATAGTTCAATAATGTGCTCACTTTCACCTACTGAATAAGTAAAGATTTTAAAAAAGACAGTTTTCAATGCTAGCAAAGGAATGTTGAGATGATCTCATATGCACAGCTATTAAACCTCCTAGAAAGTAGTTTGGCGTGCTGTGCTTCTGGTTTCATATCTAAGAACTCTTTGCTTAACCCAAAGTCATAAAGATTATTTACTACATTTTTTTCTAGGTGACTAGTATTAACTTTGACACTTAGGTCTACAATCCATTTTGAGTTCATTTCTGTGTATGGTGTGAGGTAAAGGTTTGAACTGATTTTTTTCTCTTTTGACATATGGATATCCAATTGTCCTAGCACTATTGAAAACACGACCTTTTCTCTATTACTTTGCTTTGGCATCGTTACAGAAAAATCAACTGACAATAAATGTAATGGTTCGTTTCTAGCCTCTGAACTCAGCAGCACTGACCATCTTTACACCAGTAACAACACACCATCCTGATGACCACAGTGTGGTAGAAAGTTTTGAAGCCAGAAAGTATAATCCTCTATTTTCTTTTTTTAAAACTGTTTTCTTTATCCTGACTCTTCTGCATTTCTGTATAAATGTTAGAAAGAGCTGGTCAATTTCTATACAGAAAAGCATGCTGGGATTTTTATAGGGATTGTATAAATCCGTCTGGGGAGAATTAACAATCTTGAGTCTTCCCATCTATGAACATGGAATACAGCTCCATTAGTTTAGGTCTTCTACAATTTTTCTCGGCAATGTTCTATAGTTTCCAGTGTGCAAATCTTACGTTGCTTTTTGAAATTTATTCCCACGAATTTTATTTTTGACACCATTTTAAGGGGAATTGTTTTTGAAATTTCATTTTCAGATTTTTTTTTGCTAGCATATACAACTGATTTTTGTATGTTGATCTCATACCCCATAACTTTGCTGAACTTCTAAGTTCTAACAGGTCTGTGGTGTGTGTGTGTGTCCCCTAAGATAGTCTATATGCAGGCTCAATTCATCTGCAAATAAAGATAGTTTTACTTCTTCCTTTACAATGTGAATGTCTTTAATGTTAATCTGCCATACAATTTTGGAGAGAAGCGGCAAGAGTGAACATCTCTGCTTTGTACCAGATTGTAGGAGGAAGCCATATTCATAACTTGCACAAAGTATTCTACTCGTGCTATTCTTTTTCCTGAAGACATTCCAAAACAGAGCTCCATAAATATTTTCTTATATTGTTGATCCATGATCACACACAAATAAAAAACATACTCGTTAACTTAAAAAAAAAAACGCCTATTTTAAATTGAGTACATAGAACTGAAAATGTCATCTAATAGATAAAACATATAAAAGTATTAACTAAATATATGAAAAGAGTAGCACTGTTTCATGCAAAGATTGTGTAAAGTGGACAGAAAGGGACAGCAGCCCCCAGGCCAACAGGGCTCTGCCCGGGCCAGGAGCCTGGCCCCGCCAACTCTCTCTGCGCTTCACTCACCCTGGTTTCCAGACCTGGGAGGGACTAGGGGAAAGGAAGCTCTGGAAACCGGGCCCAAAGCCTCGCCCCCATTGCCACGTGAGCCGGCTGGGAGTGAGCCGTGCCGGGGTCTGGAGGAGCGGGGCCTTCAGTGGGAGCGCTCACGCAGCAACTTTCACACAACAGTCTCTTATCTTAACAAAGCAGCCGGACTTCTTTAAAAAAAAACAACCTTGGTTCCAGGATGGAAACAATCCGGCAGCATCCAGCATGGTTTGAAAGAACACACTGGTTCCAAAGACCTTGTTTTCTCTGAAAGGTGAAAATTTAGATGCCCCAGCAAGAGGCACAGATGGGTGTTCAGAATCCAACGGGTGGACGCAACTGCCAGCTGACACACCCTCACACTCGATCCTGCACACGGTTTCCAGCCTCCACCAGGCACTCGCCTAGAATGAGTACTGTTTACACTATCAGACAAGTTGGCAGACAACAACTGAATACCGACTGTAGGTAGGACCCAGCACCCAAGGTGCACATTTAGTGTTTTCCAATTCACGGGTTCATGCACAGTGCAATAAATCCGGTACGAGAAGATGAGCAGATGAATATACAAACTAGACATTACAAGTGAGGATTTCATAGAAAGTCAATTAAAAAACAAAAGTCTCGTTCGAAGGATTTAAAATCTATGCAGAGAAAGAAAATTAATGAAGTGTATGAGCAGAATTAGAGTTCATCTCCCTAATTTTATAGAAGTTCTCATTTTCCAGTACCTCAAAGAGGTTTAAAGCAAAAATTACTTGGTTGCTCTAAGATCTAAAATAAATATTTGTTTCAGGTGGGGCAGCCAGACCTCCATCTGCTGAAGGGAAAACTGGCGACACTTAAGTGCTCCTCTGGAACTTTTTGCTTACCTCCACTTACATATTTACCACTTTTTATGGACAATAACTCTTTAGTTGCCGCCCCCCATTCTCACACCCTCAGCACCTCCCAACAGCTGACTGTTCTAAACCCAGCACTACCCGTATACCGTAAGATTCCTCACGAGACAGGAGGCAACCTCCCATCCCAGACAGTCTAACTACCCCAGAGCTGTGTAGCTGGGGTTCTTAATTTCCATCTGCATGCTGAGGGACCTCCCAATGAAGGCCTCAGCTATGTCCCCTTTTCACTGAACAAACTAAACTAAACTGTGACAGAGGTTAACTTTCCTCTATGTCTACATTGGTCTCTCACAGGTGAATGCAGACAGCTTTGAGAGTTTCTAAAAGATTTCAGGACTAGACCAGGGTTGCCAGGCAAGAAAATGATAAAACTGAGGCCAGAATTAAAAAAATGTAGACTTCTGGTTTGCACATAAGAAATGGCAAATCACTGCTCTGAAAGCCCCATGTGCTAATAAAGCCCTGAGTGTAATCTCACACACTTCTCCTCAATGACTCACCACACCGGGGCCTTGAAGAAAGTCAGCCCACATAGAATCCGGCGTTGGGTAGCAATAGAGAAGTGGACAAACTAGAGAACAGGGGTTTGCTTCTAGAAACCCTGGACAACAGCAGAAGTGCACCCCCAGGTTTAAGAGCATCGAGTCTAGTAGAAAGTCCAAGGCAAAGCCTAAACAAAGCACTCAGAAAGGTACTGAGCCCCTAAATGGCTACAAGCACTTCCCTTGCCCCAAAGCCCTTTCTGCAATCAGCCTCAGGGAGACTTTTGTATGATGTACCTTCCTGGGTTCCTTGCTTCATTTTCAGACTCATTTTTGCCATCTTATAATGATTCAAATTTGCTTTCTTTAAATTAATATATATCAGTGGCCCAACGAAATCATACCATAATGGACTCATTTTATTTTGGGAAACCAGCCCTCACCATACTACAGCCCTTATGAGCCAATGGTCTTCCCTGGTCGGGGTTCCCTTCTGGCCCTTGCCCCTGAAACAGCAGCCATAATCACGAAAGAGGCACGACTTTCTATTCTACTTTTTCTTCATATAATCACACTTCCTCTCTCAATGCAAGCATGCCTTGTGACCCTGGCAAGCTCCTTCTCCAAAGGCTTCTTTTAGGGTGTTTTGATTGCGTCACCAGTGTAGACAACCGATCTCAAAGAAGTGCCATGAACTGTCTGACTTGTAACTCCTAAGGTCTGAGATCATGGTTTGGGTGAGGAGGATGCTCTGGGGGCAGGAGGAGAAGGAGAAGGGAACAACAACTACGCCTTTCTTCTCAGGGGACAAAGTGCTGTTGGAGGCGAAGGCTTTGGATGGCCCGTGGGTGGATGGGGGCTGGGCAGCGTCTCTGCTCTCAGGCTACGCAGCCATGATGTTGCCACAGAATGAAGCCACTCTCCATTCCCCAGAACAGCAGTGCCCTGTGGGCTGCTGAAAATTACCGTACGGCAAGAGCTTGAACAGGTTTCATTCAAACTGAACCATGTCATACCAACACGCTTTCCCACTAATGTAACCTTTGCCACCTGGCTCTGCACTATGGAGGAAACGCTACTCCACAGTATGGCACACAGTTCCCTCCAAAACCCAGCCCTCAGCCCCACCCCTGCACAGGCCCTGAGCGCCAACCACCGGGCTCCCGCCCACCTGGGCACTCAGCACACTTAGTTCCTCCACCTCCGATCCCAGGAAGCATGAGACACTGTCCCTGTCCTCAAGGAGCTCACACTCAGGATAAGAAAACAAAGATTTTGAGTGTAGGTTTATAATACGAAAATCAACAATTCATTTAGTTGTCTGTGAAACCGTAACAACATGTTTTTAACCCCTCATTTCAGAGGAGTTAAAACGGGGCCAATAAATGATAAAATAAGATGGCTTTTTAAACATTTTTTTCTACTGTGAAATATAACAAGCACACACAAAAAGTGCATAAGACATAAATGATTATAAAATAAATACTCATATAGAGTATTTTTTAATTAAAAAATAATCCCCTTTATACAAGCGTCTCAGGGTTTCCCTACCAGTGATAACAATGCAGCCACTCAGCCTCCACCCGTGGTACAAGGAGAAGATGCTGAAACACAGGCCTCTCCCTTAACTGGCTCACAATTTGCGTCACTCCAAATACCACACCACCTGTATTTCAGTCAAGAGACATTCAGGTTTTCCAGGACAATATCAATTCCAAAACTTAGGTTTCCCCGTCTCCATAAACCATCAATCAACAGTGCCCCCAAATTCCTATAGATCTCCCAGACTTCCTGTTGAACCAAAACCACCATTAAAAAACCTTGAACATACCATGAATGCTAATTTGGGGTTCAAAATATATTTACATTACACTTTCTCAGCCTGCTTTCCATTTGCAGTTCTCCTGCTAACCCTAAGAGGATCCAGTCGCTTCCTATGGGTCCTGAGTCAGTCCTCAGCTGGCTCACATAGATTTTCTCATTTCCACCAGTAAGTGTGATAAAGGTTACAAGTATTTCCGGTGCAATTATAAATTGCATCTGCACACCCCGGCTTGTGAGTGCCTCGGGACAATTTCACACTCCCCTGGTTCAACATCTCCCTGTTGCTCTCTATGCTTGAGAAAACCATTGGTATTGAATCTCCTTTGACAGCAAAGGCAATTACGAGAGTTCTGTGTGAGGGAAGAGGAGAGGGCCAGGCAAGGCTCAGACAGAGGGCAGTTCTGAGGAGCTGGACTTGACTGACCCTCCCAGACTCAAAGGGCTTTCATCTCCCAAGCAACTGGACACCCTGACTCTGGGTCATTAGAACCACCACTGATCTCCAAACCAGACATGTCCCCAGAGAGGACCCAAAGCACTACTTCCTCAACTTTCATTTTTTGACTCTGGGAAAAACAAACAAACAAACAAACACGTCATTAGAAAGAGCTTAATGAGATTTGGCCATACGAGAACTGTTCACAACGTACCACTCTTTATACAAATGTTGACAGTGGTTCAGAGACAACGTTTGTGACCCCAGATTTAATGGAGGCAGAACGACTCTAAGTCTAGTTACACTCTGGAGCACATCTGCTGTGTGATATCATATGGATGAAAAGTAAGCATGCAATTTCATTCTCTCAGGGTTCAGGACAAAGGTTACAACTAAAAGGTGTCTAATGGTTATTAGGTGCAACCACCCACATGCATGAAAAGTAATGAGGGCATGTCTCCCAATTTCCTACAGGTTGTCTGCCAAATTCCTGCCTCCCTCAGAAGAAGACCGAATATGCAGTATTTTCTTTGACATACAGATACACCCCATGTCACTATAAACAAACGCCGCTTTCTCTGCAGCTAATAACCACACTGTGTGGGTAAGAAACCTCTCCAGTGTAAATCCGTGGGGACAAGGCTGCATTGTGGGCATTAAATAATTATAACAATCTGACATGAGTCAGAGGATTGTTTTTCAATGGCCCTGTTGCGCTGCAAACTTTCAAGTCAACCCCAAACTCGCTCTCCTGGCACTCCGTCCATGTGCTGGGCTATTATGAAACAATTCTCATTCTTCATAGTTTGCTCCCATTGCGAGGAGCTGGCAACGTGGGCACTCATGAAATATTAACACATCACATTGATTTTTTTTATAAGTGTGGCCAACAGTGGATCAATTATATTACTATGAAAAGCTTTTCATAATTCAT
>PVKM010020133.1:0-23580 GCA_004027735.1 Carollia perspicillata | reverse complement strand
ACCAAGTGGATGATCTGGGATTTGGACTACAGTGCTGAATTGGGGTGCTCTACCACAACATGGTTGTATGCATTTATTCAAACCTCTCACTCTCTTGGAGGTTTAGTTTCGTCGTTTATGAGATTAGCATGACAGTTCTTTCTCTCCTTAACTTGCCAGATTCTTATGATGGCTGAGAACATGGCCATGGAAGTATTTAATAAACCATAAAATAATGTATAACTGTGTGATGTTCCCATAGAACACAGACCTCCGCCATCATTCAGTAAGGGGAAACAGAGACTCCAACCCCAAATACACGCTATTAGCCAAAGCTGGCGGGCACTTAGATATTTAAGCATGCTCCTGGTCTGAGATTGACCTCTTATATGAGAACTATTCACATTTGGCCATCATATACCCATTAACCTGGACTCTTTTAGGGACCAAAGACCATTCAGTCCAGAAAGCAATTGTCTTGTCACTGGTCTTACTCACTGCAAAATACTTATGTCTCACTGGTTATTAACCAACGGCACTTGTACCAGATGAAATTTTCTGCATTCTCTCTCTTCCTTTAGTTTCCATGACTGGGTCCTTGTTTATGGTTCCCTTACCTCTATTTTGAGCTACTCTGAGAGTTTGTTTGGACGTTCTAGCAGGGGAATGCAGCTACTTGTATACCCTTGACTGAAGACCAGTCGTCTCCTCTAGTTGGGAAGGCCATCCTCTTTGACCGAGAGTGCAGGTTTGGGAGGGACGCACATGGATCAGTGAGGGAGGAAGGGGACACCCGCCTCACCAGCCAGATCAGCCGAATCAACCCTGGTGATCAGTGGGGTGACAGATGTCACAGCCAGATCACCCTCACACCCCATTTTGAGCTATTTTGAATGAGGCTCCCCTTTTCTACTATGGCCCCACTGAATACAGCCTTCACGGAACCATCTGAATGATCTTTCAAAAAGACAATACAGTACCCTGTTACTCGTCAGTTCAAAAATCCTCCGTTGTTCTCCAGTACCTTCAGATAAGGTCCAGGATCTGGCAAGGGAGCCTGCTACACTGCAACCTCTGTTCATCTCCCGGACTCACTTCCAGCCATGCTGTCCTCATTTAGTTTTGTAGAAAGATCCTTCTCATCACCTTTTCTGATGTTCTAATATTTCATGATCCTGGGTCTTGCCTTCTCTGACTGATATGTCCATCCTTTCCTCTCTAATTGGCAAAGTTCCATTTATTATTTAGGATACAGTAGGAATGTCATGTCTGTTAGGATTCCATTGTTCATTCCCCTTGGCAGAACTCGTCACTCCTACCTCTGTGCTACTCCCATCACTTTGTACACGCTCTGTCTAGGTGTTCCACTTAAGTTTTGACTCCTCGCAGGGTCCAGTTATCAGGAAAGAGATTGGATCAGATTGTGCACCCCTTTTTGTGTTCTGGAAAATGCATTTAGCATATTTTGAATGATCCCACTGTAACACGATCATCTGCTCAAATGTTGAGCTGCCCTATGAGAGAATGAGCTTTCTAAAGTGCAAGACCCCTTTCCTTCTCATCTTGCAGTCAGTACCCGCATAGCAGCCTGATCTGCTTCTAAATCAGATTATTCTACTCTCCTATGCAAAACACCCCAAACTTGCAGTAAGATCCTAATTCCCCGCCACGGCATCAGGCATCAGCAGGTCCCGCACAATCTGGCCCCTTTTAGGCCCCCAGCCTCATCCCTTTTCACCCTTACCCTCACACATTGAGCTTCCTTTTGTTCATCAAAGTAAACTTCCTGCCATCGTAGGTCTTTGCACTTGTTGTTTTGATGCTCCCCCTGATTGGAAAGCTGTGTCCCAAATTTCCACAAAACCCAGTTAGATAGATGTTGACCTAGCTCTGAATGAGAGGTTAGATATGAAAGAAAAAGTTAATAAAAGTCAAATTCACCCAGGCTCTGGAGAGAAGGGCAGGCCAGGAGAGGATATTATTTTAATGACAGACATAGACTAGAAACTGAGATGACTTATTAGTTTTGATTCCACTTGCCCAGCTCTTTCTCCGAATTCCATGTGTCTCAGCTTTCAACTCTCATTTCAAAGCCATCTTTGGCAAGGTATCAGATGACCACCATGCCTGCACCAGCTCCAGCTCCAGGCACTTTTAATCTGTTCTCTTTTCTGCAAATCATTTACCATTGTCGGAAAGTATCCTTTCATTTATCTGGTCAGAGCTTACACTTATCTACTCTCCCTAGAATTCAAGCACCTTAAGGGTGACACATCTTCATTTTGTTCATCCCCACGTTCCCAGGGGCTAGAAGAGTGCTCGTGCAAGGCACTCAATACGTACGCATTTGTTCACCGAGTAAACGATTTCATCTGGTTGCTCCGTAAATGCCCGGTGAATGAATTAGTCAATCACAGTTTTTAGGAGGCAGCAAATTACTTTTTAAATTTTAAATCCGAATTGTTTTCAGTGACCTTGGGAATAAATTATTCAAGTTGTAGAACATCTGGAAAGACTCCCGACTCTTTCTCCTGCGTGCCTTATCTCTGCTAATTTGTCTCTTTAAGCAGAGAATGACAGAGCAGATGCTCGGCCCAATCACAGGCAGATCTTCTTAGCAGGCCTGGACATCAGTAAACGCTCTTGTTGGTGCCGGGGTTAAAGCTGCTGTCCAAAATGAAGCTTTAACGTTTTTCAAAGACTTGATTGCCTTTCCCTTTATTTCAGTTTTCGTGAATTTTCTCCCACCCTTGTACCCCTACCCATATATGAGCCCAGAGAGAATGTATTTCACTAAATATTTCATGAGCCCAAACCAGCAGCTCCTTACCCAAGGACAGTAAAAGGAAGGGAGAATCAGAGCCTTAGGTAAGGGTAGGTGAAAACAGCAGTCATTGAAGAGCACACAAATCCTCCATCGGGCATACAGCCGGACTCCCTGCCACCTGAGATTTCTCTACTCTGGACTCTACATCCAGGCAGAAGGAAAAATTGGGTTAGTTTTTCTTCAAAAGCAGAGAGCAAGTAAACCAGAGAGATTAAGTGACTGGCCCAAGGTCACCCAACACTCCATGTGCAGCTGTGAGACCTGAGACTGTCCCTTCAATCAGCAGGTCTCCCTAAGGCCGTTCTGGCACTTGGCTACCTGTCTCTAATATTCCTGGCTCTGAATGAGAGGAGAATTACAGTGGCGGGGGGGTGCAGGAATAACAAAATCAATACAAATCAAACCCCCTCTGACCCTGAGGAGATGGACAGACCAAAGGAGACTGTTTATTAGTGTGTGAGATGGCACAGAGAGTGAATGTATTTGTTAGTTATTGGTTTACACTTACCCAGGTCTTTCTCAGAGCTGCCCAAGGCTCTTTCAGACTTAATTCTAAAGTTCTAAATTCTCTCATGGACCTTCGTGAGCCTGGATGCCTACAAAAGAAATGGTGCAAAGATTGTCAACAAGGCCTGTTGGGTAACATTGGGCATGTAACTTGAACATGAGGGCTGCACATCTTCCTGTATTAAGGCCTACAGGAGGGTGCCATGGTCCGGGCCAGGCCAATTAGAGACAACCTAGCTCTTATCTTCATGGCTACTGTGATTGGTTCACAGATAAGCACATGACCCAAGCCCAGCTAATGAAAGCACTCCCTAGGACTTTTTCAGAATTACCTACAAAGATGTTTTCTTTGCTTAGGATTTCAAGCTGTAAGGATAATATAGGCTTGGAGCTATGGGGTCAATATCCCAGGGTCCACAAAAGCTCTCTGCAGAATATGGAGATGGGCTTGAACCAGGTTGAAGGTTTGGGATGCTGAAGGGGTGACATGTGCTTTATCAATAAATGTGTAGAACCTTCAGCATCCTCTACACACACAGACACACACTCCCAAAGGTGCCCACCTTCCTTGTCCACGGCAGGCATACCCTGCTCCACTCTCCCGGGGATGTGGCTTCAATAGCGCCTCTCTGCGTTTTTCACCATGCATTCTCTCTGCTCAGTGCCCTTCTCATGTTGCTGCCTCTGACCTCTTCCCAAAGCTTCTTCCATCTTCACACTGTTCCTCCTAGACGCTCCCTACCTTTCACTGCTCCAGACTTCCCCCAGGGAGCAACCACATTTCAGGTCCCCTTGGGTGCTGGCACCATTCCTTAGAAGTTGTCACTGCCTCTCCCACAGTACGGTAGTGGAACATGAAGGTGGAGAAAGACACCAAGCGCAGACTGGAGGGGTTTCTGGTGTTAAAGATGAGGACACTAAGGCACAGTGGGTCTCAGTACTTGCCTAGTGATATATAGCTAGTCAATAAGCACTCTTGAGATTGGGACCTGGTCTTCTGACATTAAATGCCATGCTCTTAACGCTGCAGAAGTAATCTGAACACTGAGAAATAGCTGTTATTTCTCTTTAATTTTTTTATTAAAATGTTAAAGAGTGGTACATATCATTTGATAATATTTTTCTTTTCACATTAAAAATACATTTTCTATAACAGAATTTCATAATTTGTCTGATTATAAAAATCACCCGGGGCACCCAATAAAAATACATCTTTCTAGTCTGATTTCCCCGAGATTTTGATTCATTAAGTCTAGGGTGGGGCCTATGCATTTATAAATTACCCCAGAGACTCCTATGATCAGACAAGTTTGTCAAACATTCGACATGAAATGCCTTTTATTGGCTGTATAAGATTTAATTATGTAGATATTTCACAATTTAATTTACAGTCCTCTGCTGGTAGATTGTGGGTTTTAATGACATTTTAATGCTGAAACAACGCTGTGGTGATGAGACAAATGCTCATCTCCAGTTATTTCTGTAGAGAGCTGGAGCACTTGAGCTCCCCTCCCCAGCTCTGTGGCCGAGCTTCCTCTGCCTGGGGACCTAGCCCCAGGGCTTCTCGACTGCAGGCAATTCTAACAATGTGGTCATTCAGGGGTTGAGTGCAGGCTACAGGGTAGGAAAAGGGAAGCACATAAAACACAAATGTATAAATTTAATTGTTTCTCTTTTTCTTAACATTTGCAATTCATGCACTGTAAACACCCATTAGCAGTATGCTAGGTGCTTTCTTATATATCTCATTTGATCATCTCTGCAGTCCCACAAGAGAATATTACCCTTATTTTACAGATGCTTATAACTGAATTTGAAAATGGTAAACCTCCCCACCTAGTAGTGATATACATATACGAGTATATATGTATATATGGTCTTTCCAGAAGGTGTCCAGCCATGTAATATGAAAAACAGAGACATTTATTGAAGAAGATACAAGAAACATTGTACATAGGACAATGACACCTCAGTCCCCTTCAAAGCAGGCACCTTGGGACCTCACATAGTGCTCCCAATTGCCATCACTTGCCCTGTTGTATTTCCTGAATCTCACTGATGGACTGAAGCCTCTTCCCTTTCAAAGGTGATTTTAGTTTGGGGAAAAGCAGGAAGTCACAGGGAGCCAAACTGGGCTGTAGGAGGGCTGAGACACCTGGCTGACTTGATGTTTCGCAAACAACCCTGCACGAGACAGGATGTGTGAGCAGAAACATTGTCGTGATGAAGCTGCCAATCACCAGTTGCTCATTGTCATGACCTTCTGAATCATCCAAATAGTTTCCACGGAGGAATGTTCAAACATAATGCAAAACTTGATGCAGATTCGTTGTTCTACTTGCTCAGTCATTTTTCATGTGACAGCCACATAGTACAATTGCTCATTCAGTGGCATCTACTGGGTGGCATCACTAGTACAGTGAACTCATCATTGTTCATGCATGCACATTCCATCCCACTCTCCTTGACTGCCAAGTTACATCCATATCATGCAATTCACTCTTATTATATTAACAATGGTTGGACTTTTTCCAGATAGACCTCATATACATAATATTGTGTTACGTAATACATAGATATGTAGATAGATAGATATGAAATATATAATATTGTGTTATAGAATGGGTCAGTACTAAGTATATACCTATTTTATATCTTTTAATCTTCAATAAAAATATATCATAAGGAGTATATTTATAATAATAATAGTCATTATTATTATATCAAAGGTAGAGTTACTACTATTGTACTCTTTTTTCAAATGAGGAAGTAAAGAGAATCTCAAAGTATTTGAAGATATAGTTCATTTGTAGATCGTTTCTGTTTTCTAACACACTATAAATGACTTCAATTTGGCTATAATCAAACTCTTATTTTTATATTAAAAATATGTTCCCTACACCTTCCCTAAAACTCCTCTGAAATATGTAACTTTAAAAAGTCAAGGAGCCATCAGAAGACTTGCACTTCTGGAAAATGAGAGAGCCAGCCCCTATCACCCGAGTCTGGGATAGAGATAAGGACTCTCTTCCATTCCACTTGGCAGAAACCAACTAGAGCCCAGGGAAGAAAAATGAGTGTCGTGCTCTGAATGGGGCTTCAGTTTAATTTCAGCTTCCTGTGAAAAACTGAGGACACTGAGGCTGTAAGGCAGCTGAGAGGTGAATAGGCGGTTAGAGAGCCGTTTGAGTTTAATCTTAATTTTAGTAGGAAAATAAATCAGGTTACCTTTGTTCCTGCTCTGCTATTCTCAATGGAATAATAGCCTGGTGGTAACATAGGGAGAGGGCAGACTTGGTGCCTCATAGCTATAGATTTGAATTTCTACTTAATAATACAGTGAACTTGAACTGATCCTGTCATCTCTCTGAGCCTCAGTTTCTTCATTGGCAAAGCAAGACAAAATCTAATCAGAGGATGATTGTGATAATTAAATGTGACTATGTGACTAAAAGGCACAACACATTTGGATTCACAGTGCACCCTTGTTATTAAATCATTCCTTGCTTTCCCCCAAAGCTCCTTCCTCAGAGTGTATTGCTTGGTGCTCCCAGCAGACCGTGTTCAGGGAAGCCCACCGTGATACACAGGATGGCTTCTGAGGAAGGGCTCATTAGACAGAGGCAGCTGTTACCAATCCTAGAACAGGAAGACCCTTCAGTCTTCAAGTCTCTCATAGACTTGAAAAAAATCTGAGCTTGTAGCAAGGAGACAAATTCCAATATTGTAGTTTCAACCCTGATGTTAACTAAAGAAGGGTGGTTAAGTCACAGTGGCTATGAATGGTATTGTTCTTCAGTGAAAAATGATAATACCACCTTCAGAGCAGGAATATGATGCCCGTCGAGGGAAATACTGGTGTGCATGGGCAGGGTTAGCGTGCCTCGGCTCTTATTCCGACTCTGCCACCCTACAGCTGGACCCGGACCCTGGGGGTCCCTAGACCAATATCTACACTATTACAGATAGGAGACTTGCAACTTTTGGTTAAAGCCTCTTCTAGTTCCATGGTGTGAGGCTGTGACTTGACTAACGTCCCACCAAGGTAGAAAAAGTCTACACTGTCACACCCCCAGTCTGGTTATTTCTACATATGGTTCCATCAGCTCACAGATTTGTCCCTTATGCCTTTTTGATTGTTTGTTTGTTTTTTTGCATGCTATCTCCAAAATGCAATCTTTTCTAGATTCCTGGAAAACCCTCATTTCATTTGTGTCCCAGGGGATTCACCTACCTGCCCTATCAGTGGCTTCTCTTGCTGTGAAGTTTATCTGGTTTTAATTTACAATTGTTTCTTTTTTACTGTTTTTCTATTACAGTGGTCCCAATTTTCCCCCACTGCTTCCCCTCACCTACCCCCAGTTCCCACCCACAGTTAATCCCTACCCTGTTGTCCGTATTCGTGGGTCATTTATACTTGTTCTCTAACTAGACCTTTAATTTATACCGTATTGATTAAAAAAACTCATTTTTCACATGTCAAGAGATCTGGCTTTAAGTTCTGGCTGTTCTGCTATGTAGTCTATGGCTAGATGTTCCCTCATGAAAATCCCTCAGAGGACATAAGTCAGGAATTTCTAGGTTTACCTTTCAGTGAAAGAGAGAAGAATGACTCGTTGCCAGTGCAGGAGGCAGTTCAACGCCCAGAACCCAGACACTAAGTCTGGGTGACATGGATCGATGAATAGCAAAATTATTGTTTGAATTAAGTTATTCTTGGGAATTGATATAGCTTGGTCTATGAAATCACACAGTTCGAGATTCCTTTGACCTGGAAAGCATCAAACTTGACACAGGATGTGGAAGTCAGTGAACCCTGAGCACATTTCTATGACATGTAACAGAGATGAAAGTTACCTGTGTCTTTATCTCAAATGCATCAATTTCTCTACTTCCAGGGGCCTTAGGAGAACTGAAGCTAAAGCACACCTGAAGGAAATTCATATTGTCATTTTTCTTCCATCCTCAGTCCCTGTCTGAGTTTGGGCTAGTTCACGGAAATGTATTTACCTCGTGTCCTCAGGTTTCTGTACACCTAATCCGTTGTAACAATGCATGTTTTTCCCTTCCAGGATCTAGTTGCTTGAATCCAACTCTGCCTGATATCCAAATCTGAGTTTTTTATTTCTAAACACATGAGCCATTATATGGCTTATTTTTTCCCAGACTGCTTTGAGTTATGGTCCTGTTGCTTGCAATGGCTGCCCAGTGAAAAAATTTTCTGCCTAATTAAAAAATAATATTTGCTCTTTCTACCTCATAGGTGTGATATAAATAGCAGATGAATGAATAGATTTTGATCACTAACCTTAGTTTCAGTTAGAGGAGCCATGCTAGGAAATGAGACTACGGTGGTGAATAAGACAAAGTCCTTGCCCTAGAGAAGCAAACAAGCTGAGCAGACCAGGGCCTACAGAAATAGCTACAGCATTGCCTGCCTGGCCATAGCCATAATAAAGGTCTGAGATGAAATGAGCTGGTTTCCCTAGAGAAGTTAGAAAAGGTGCTACAAAAGTGATGACATTTGAACTGGATATTGAAGGTTGATTAGAAGTTTTCAAGTAGAGCAATGGCTCTCAGTAAATGGCATTCTCCCAGATGTAGTTCTTTGTCACATCTTGGTGTGTGGCAGGGATGCTGCAAAACATCCTAAAACTCACAAACTGCTCTCACAACAAAGAATTGTCTGGCTCCAAAGTCATTGATCATGGGGTTCAGAAATTCCGAAATAGAGACATTAAAAGAAAACATTACAGAACAACATGAATGTAAAGCCAGGGACCATGATTATTCCAGAGTGATAAAAACATGTTAATGCAGGGAAAATAGGTTGAAGACAAATGACAATTGATCTTTGACAGTAAGAGCTTTGCACATTATCATATATGTGTAGGAAGTGAGCACACTTCTTTCAAGGTTGCAATTAGAAAACAGGCATCTGGTGTTGGGCATATTGGCAGGGGAACAATTCCACAAGATGACCAGTTCCTCAATCGTGACTTTGATTGTGTGCAGCTCCTGAAAATTAGTAACGATCCCTACCAGAGACAATGTTAGAGAGCTGTGAAGCTAGGTCAATAGGTTATTCACTTTACTACTGAATTTTACCAAAATAATGATAGTCATATTGATGACAAAGGAAACCACTGAGTTTGGTTTTTCTCTAAAAATGTTTATCGGATTCTAAGCCAAGCAGAAGGCCTCCCTGCAAACAGCCTTTTCCACCTCCCCTGTGCCATTTATTCCCTCTCTTTGGACATTCTGCCAGTTCATCTTGGAATAATTAAATGTTTTTATAATGAATCACATGCTGGTGACAGGAGCCAGATTGACGACTCTGGAGGAGGAAGCTTGAAGCACTCACGTTCCTCACACCAAGATGACAAGGAGAAGAGTTATGTGTGCTGAAAGATTTATCGTCAAGCTGTCCATAGGCACCTCATTGGCCTCCAGAAAGTGGTTTAAAATTAGACACAATCTGGAAGCCTGTTAGAGCCAAGAAGGAGTGTGTCATCATGTTGATGTTCTTTTCTCATTACCTTTGGTGGAAGGCTTGTGTGGCTTGTATTCAAACAAGATCCAAAATTATACTCAAAAGGTTGCGCTTGGCATTGTCCTACCTCTCTTCACTGCCATCTCCCAATTTTAAGAGTCGCTGAATTTTAGAGTTTGAAGAGATTGCAAAGATCACATAACTCACCTGTTTCATTCTACAGATGAGGGAAGTGAAAGCCAGAATCAGATTCGTGACTTACCTGGGATTACCCAAGCAATCATAGAATGAACTGGAGAGAATTTCTACTTCTTTTTCTCTTTTGAGTGCTGTCCCACTCTACTTATTCTTTTTCCCAGCTTTATTGAGTGTAATTGACATAATATTGTGTGAGTGTAAGGTATACAACATGATGATTTAATACACATACTCATACATATTGTAGAATGATTGCCACCATAAGATTAGTTAATATATACTTTACCTCACATAATTACCACTTTTTTGTTTTTGTTATAGTGGTTGTAAGAACATTTAAGATCTACTCTCTTAGCAACTTTCAAGTACGCAATACAGTATTATTAACTCTAGTCACCATGCTGTACATTAAATCCCCAGAGCTTATTCATTTAATAATTAAAGGTTTGTACTCTTTGACCAACATCTCATTTTCCCCACCCTCCAACTCCTGGCAACCATCAGTTTCCTCTGTTTCTATGAGTTTGGCTTTTTTAGATTCGTGAAATCATACAGTGTTTGTCTTTCTCTCTTTGACATATTTCACTTAGCATAAATGCCCTCAAAGTCTACTCATGTTGTTGCAAGTGGTGGCTAAATAGTATTCTATTAGGTCTCTCTCTCTCTCTCTCTCTCTCTCTCTCTCTCTCTCTCTCTCTCTCTCTGTCAGGTCTATTTGGAAACAGTCCAGTCATTATTAATAATAACAAGAATGATTTGTGTGACATTGATATAACTTGGCAGCCAAGGAGAGTGGGCTAGAATGTGCATTCATGAACAATGACGACTTCACTGTATCAGTCTGTGGGGGCAGTAGACATAGTTGAGTGAGCATGTATATTGTATGGCCATTGCATTCAGAATGACTGAGCAAGTAGAGCAATAAATCTGCATCAAATTTTGCATTAAGCTGGAACATTCCTCCACAGAAACTATTCAGATGATTCAGAAGGCTGCAGCTATGGGCAGCTGGTAACTGGCAGCTTCATCACAACAACATGCCTGCTCATCCATCACATCTTGTGCAGAGTTTTTGGTGAAACATCATATCATCAGGTGACTCAGCCCCCCCTCTTATACTCCATATTTTGTGCCCTGGGACTTCTGGCTTTTCCCAAAAATAAAACCATCTTTGAAAAGGAAGAGATTTCAGACCATTAATGAGATTCAGAAAAATACAACGGGGCAGCTCATGGCAATTGAGAGAACTTTGTGAGGTCCCAAGGTGCTTACTTTGAAGGAGACTGAGGTATCATTGTCCTACATATAATATTTCGTATATCTTGTATCTTCTCCAGTAAATGTCTCTATTTTTCATAGTGCATGGATGGATACTTCTGGACAGACCTCTTGTGCATGCACACACATATATCACTACCTCATGATATCATTTTCTTAGGGTTTATTCAGATCCAATTCTTCTTAAGTGGGTGTCCCCTTTAGCCAACCTGATTCCCACAACTATGAATGATAGTAAAACTATTATGGAGAAGCTCATCTGAACTCGACACCATGCTAGACTCCTCACATATATTAACCCTGAGTTTGTAACAATCTTGGAAAATAAAAATTACTATTATTGTTCTACAACTGAGATGAGAAAACTGAGTCTTGCAAAGCCGAAGATGCCCGAACATCATACATCTAATTCAAAGTTCAAAGACAAAACATGTATAATTGTGTTATGCCATACAGTCTACCCAGATCTGCTTCAAAAAAGATCCCTCTATTTTTTCCACCATAACAACTTCCATGTCCCAGTGGCCCTTTTCAAGCAGATGTCAAAGAATCAAGCTGATTGACAAAATTGACACATTTTTTAAAAAAGAGAGAAGATTTTTTCCCCATTTCTGTTGTTTCTTTCTCTGTTAAATAAGCTAAATTTGCACTGTGCACATGGCCTGTCTCCCCTAGTTTGGTGAGTGTCGTTATCAGGAAGGGGTGTTAAATTTTGTTAAATACTTCTTTTCTGCATCTGGTGAGATGATCATGTGAATTTTCTCCTTTATTCTAGTAATTTATGTATTTAGTTGATTGGCTTTCAAGCTATGTAGAACCAACCTTACATTGTTGGGCTTAATCCCATGTGGCTATAACTGTAGTGAGTAAACCTTTTCATGCACTGCTGAATTTGGTTTCTAGTACTTTGTTGAGGATTTTTGCATCTATATTTATAAGTGATACTGGTTTCTCTCTCTCTCTCTCTCTCTTTGTTTGTGATGCCTTTGGTCTCATGGAATATACTTTTCTTCTATTTTTTGGAAGCATTTGAGAAAGATTGGGGCTAATTCCCATACAAGAGGAATTGGAGTGACCTATCAGCTCAGTTTGGAAAGAATAACTGGGTATAAGCAGCCTCCCTTCTTTTCCTTTCACTTGTGAGTGAACTGCTTTCAAAAGCGACATGTTCTTTTCAGCTCTGGTGCCCTGAGTTTTACCAAGGAGAGGCCTGTCTTGGCCTAACGTCATGTGTCACTGTCACTGGTATGTGCTTGTCTAACCCTGGAGTCAGCATTAGAACGACTACTTCCTTGCAGCACAAACCATTTCCTTAATATCCACTTTATAACAAAGTTCATGCGTTGAACTCCACCTTAAATCCAAAAATCTCCTCTGGGAGGAAAGATTTTATACATCATTCAGGTCTTCTTGGACATTGAGAATATCGAAAACAGAAATTTCTGATTATGCCTCCCTGGAAGGGGAGTAGAAATAATCAGACACAGACATTAACAGAAAGAATATGGGATTTGGAACTTCAATATTTGAATCACGATTCAAAGCAAAATACGCCACATAGTGTTTTGCACGTAGACATGTTTTTAACCTCTTCACTCCCCCATGGGCTAGCTATTTAAAATTCCATCCTGCTAAGCCCCTGTTTCCATCTCTGAAAATGGGAATCAAGCCACACAGTTTTAAGCCCCACATTTTGTCTAAAGCCAGGGCTGGAGCGCACTGTCACAGGCTCACGAGGCTGATTTCGCACACCGCTTCCCATCTCCACCTCTAATCGGTAGGCTGAAATCTGCGCTGGTGGGAGTAGTTTCCCCGGGACACCAGGAAATGTTATGTAAAGGCTTTTTCCGCCTGGGGAACCAGGTGCCAAACACTTCCCAGCACTCCTAATCCCACCTCATTTCTCACTAGCATATCTCCCCTCTCATCCAGGGTTTCAGTTTCCAAGATTCCAGTTACCCACAGTCAACTGGGGTCTAAAAATATTAAGTAAAAAACTCTAGAAAGAAACAACTGAGTAAGTTTTGAACTGCACTCTGCTCTGAGAAGCATGATGAAACCTCGCGTGACCTGAGACGTGACTTCCTTTACTCAGCATCTCCACACTGTAGCGACTCGCTGCCCCTTAAGGAGCCGTGATCTCGGTTATCGGACTCCACGCAGAGGTCCGGCAGTGCTTGTGGTCAAGTCACCCTTGTTTCACTCCCTAAGGTCTCCAGAGCGCGAGAGCAGTGATGCCTGTCAGTTTAGAGATGCCCGAGAGAAGCAGGAACGCGCTTCCTGTACGAGAACAGGTGGAAATTCTCAACTTAATAAGGAAAGAGAAACATCCTATGCTGCGGTAAGATCCACGATAAGAGCAAATCTGTTCCTGGAATTGTGAGGGGAAATAATTTCATGCATGTTTCGCGGTCCTACTTCAAATTGCACAAGCTGTGACCACAGTGTGTGACAAGCGCTTAGTTAAGATGGGAAGAGGCATTAAATTTGTAGGTGGAAGACATGCAGTAAAAGGTATACAGCTGGTCTTCAAATAACGTTGTTTCATTCAACGTCATTTTGTAATAACATCAATGAGGGGAAAAATCAATTCCAGGCCCAGGTCCACTGTGTGGAGTGTGCAGGCTCTCCATGCCCATGTGGGTTTTCTCCAGGGACTCCGGTTCCCTCCCACGTCCCAAAGTGCACAGGTGAGGTGAACTGCCATGGCTCAGTTGTCCCTGTCTGAGTAAGCGTGGCCCTGGGTGAGTGGCCCCGCGATGGAAGGGCACCCTCTCCAGGGTGGGTCCTGCCTGGTGCTCTGAGCTGCAGGGAGAGGCTCCAGGCACTCATGAATCCCAACTGGAATAAGTGGGCTGGAAAATCATTATATTACTTATTTTTATCCATCTTTCTTAAATGTGTGACTAGTTCACATTTATTTCAATGTTTAATATTAGAAGTGTTTGGGGTCTTTATTTAGAAGTTTAGTGATGTTTTTGTGAGCAGAAATATGCTCTGGGAACTTAACTCTTATTTATATCCATTAGTCAGTGGCAAAATTGGTTTCATTACACACGGTCACACTTAGGTCGCAGTTTCCTAGAAGACGTTGGAGATGTTAAGGGAGGACTTACGAAGCATATCTGTATGTATAGGGTTTGGTATTATCTGCAGTTTCAGGCACCCACTGGGGGATTTTGGAGAGGGAGGAAATACCGTCCGTAAAAGCTGATACTGCCCTTCTGTCCTCAGCTGAAACTTCACTGGGTCAAATTTATATCTTGTGAAAAGACAGGCGAAGGCAAGAAAAATGCAACTCCACTTAGTTTCCTAAGAAACGCAGTTTCTGTGATTTAAGATCCCTTCACTCCATTTATCTCTTGCCATCTGCAGCTTAGAGGACTTAGTCATCCATGTGAATAGATGTCTTCCAGTTCCTTTGTGGTCCCTTTCCAACCAATTCATCTCCCATGGATACTCTTGTAAGGATAACAAACCAATAATTAGTACAGCAATTAACAGTTTACAAATTGCTGCCAGAGCTTTATTTCATTTTATCTGCACAACTCTCCTATCAGTGGTGGCTTTATCATCTACATTTTTTCCGTTGAGAAAGCTGAGTTTCAAGAGCAAATAAAGCCCCCTGTGCCTTTGAACTACTACTCTCTTTCACAACCTTGAGGTAATCAATCAATCGTACCCTTTATCTTTATACTTAATCGTTTCCTTTTTAGGGTCTTTTCCCCTTGTACTATAAACATGCTCAGGTCTCAGGTAGTCTGTAAGAAATAATCTGACCTATGGTTACTCTCTATTAATCACCCAGTCTGTGTCTTTCCTTATCAGTCTATTTCTAGCAAGGCCAGTCAGTGAACACTTGCCTCATTCATGGCTCCTCCCCTCTTCTCCCATTTACTCTCCAACTACGCTTCAAAAGGAAGACAGTGTAGAGATTGCATAAAATCATAAAGTCTCAAGTCAGACAGATCTGCATTTGAATCTGAGCTCTGTAACTGATCAGCTTTGTGACCTTGAATCAAAAACTCCCCTCTAACCCTTAGCTCTGGCCTATCAGTGGAATTATGGTACGTATGTATTCACTTTCCTTGGCTGCCAGGTTATATCAATGTTGCACAAACCATTCTTGTTATATTAACAATGGCACTCTTCCTGGACAGACCTTGTATAAACACAGATGTATATATTTGTGTGCATATATGTTTCTTGTGTGCATTCATTTCATATTACTGAGTGACTATATAAGAAAAATACTTGGGAAGAGGATAACAAGAGATGTAGCTGTCAATGAGAAGATTATAAAACTGAAGAGAACTTAGGTCCAATCTCTTTATTTCACAGATGAGAAAATCTGTGAAACTCTTGAAACTCAGTGAAGGGAACTGACTTACCTGTGACTATTCCGTGAACTAGGACCAGAATTGAGACCAGAACTCTGGTCAGCTGGCACATGGCCTGTGTGCTATTCCTTTTCTATCCCTCAATATCGAAGCACAAGATTTCACTCTGACTTTCTCTGAAATGTTTCTAACTCCATTCTTTAAGACTCTGAAATGATTTATTTTCTTTAGGTTCTTTTTGGTCAACCCCTAATCTCTATCACTCTTGCCAGTTTTCACATGAAATTTTAAAATCCCATTCTCTTGGGAATGAGGAAGATGTGCTACCCAAGTGCCCAAGTTAGAGGGGGTCCCTTCAATGAGTGTGACCCTAATAAATTCTGTAATGTGACCAGGGTTTGCAATTGTGGTGACAACTAAAGAATTACCCCAATAAATAGTTGACATGGTTTTGAAAGTAATAAAAAAATGTTTCATTTTTTGCCTACAGTTTTCTCTGGGAAGTAGGGAAGTAAAAGGACATTGGAGGGCAAGACAGTGATGCCATAATTCTTTCTGGGGGAGATCATGGTTGTCCAACACTGGGTAGGTTTCTCTTCAGGTGTGAAGAGGCATCATAATGGGCTATGAGTCTGGGCTGTTCTACACGTCAGTGATTTTAGAGTACTTGGGATGCTATCTTGTGAAATGAGTTAGGAGGTTTTGATAAGGAACAATTTCCTGAACTTTGTCATCACAATTTTAATAAATAATCTTTTCTGTGATGCATCAATTCTTGACATTTGGTTTGTTTGCCTTTTCCAATACTTTAGGTTGTCTATTTTTAATCCCAAAATTCAAGGATACAAGAGTGTGAAGGAGGCTTAAAGCTTATGCCTGTGTACCTCAGTCAGTTGATAGGATACTCTTTAATATCCCTATTGAGAGTCACCAGTCAGAGTTCATGTGGATTTTTTCATTGATTAGGAGCTCACTAACTCATAAAATAAACCAAGTTACTGCATGGTAGTGCTGACTATGAAAACTGTGTACTTATCTGAGCTGTACCTTCTATGTTTGATGATCCTATTTCTTTCCTTTAGGGCCATGTAGGTTTAAATCAAATCCCCCCTTCTTCTGACAAATCTCATGTATTTGAAGACAACATTCACTTCTAACCGTTCATAGGCAGACCCCACTGGAGACTTCCAAAGCTTCCACTATGTCCCAAAGGGGGCCAGCACTGAACACTGGCTGATACAGAGGGTAGATGCCCATTATCTTGGTTTAGATTGTCCTAGAACCAGATCTTGAGACTCAAGTTCAAGTAGTTTATTAGAGAGGTGATCCTAAAAAGAAACTGCAAGGGATTAGGGAAGTGAAACCAGGTGAGGAAGAAAAACACTGAAAAATGACTTATCAAGCAAGTTAGCTCTAAAGCCAGCTGGCGCCCATGTGGAACACACACCTGAAGCTTAGCCATGAAAAGAGGGAGCTGAGATTTTTATCCACCCCCTGCTATCAGTCATTGCTTGAAAAATGCTTGAGGGTTGCTTTTGAGAAATATTAATTTTCCACTGCTTTTCCAACCTACTACTGAATAGGTTGGCTAAAATAGCCAGAGAAAACCCTCAAGCAAAGAGATATAGGTGCCATTAGTTGGAAGTCAGCCTGTTTCAATGAAAACAATATGGGCTAAGGAGGTATGGACAGACATCAACAGTTTGTTACCCTCATTCAACATTAGCCTGAAGAGTGGTGACATCCAACAGCAAAAACACTGCACACTGATCATGGGCCACCACATGGGAAACGTCTGCCTCCTTCGGCCCTGCTCTGCAGACGGAAGACATAGAATCAGCAGGGATGGGTTGTGTAAAAACTAGACCATGTTCTCCATCCACCTCTTCTAACTCCGAACCAACTCAGCAGGGACCAAAAAACTATGGCCAGTGGACTAAATCCTGCTGGTTTCCATTTGGCCTATGAGCCTGGTTAGAAGGAAAAAAAAATTTTTAAAGAATCTAATTCCAAGACATCTGAAAATTATGTAAAATCAAAATCTCGGTGGATATAAATGTTATTGGAACATAGCCACACTCACTCATTTATGTATTGTCTATGCTGCTTTCACACCATGACGGCAGAGTTGAGTAGTTGCGACAGAGAACATATGGCTTACAAAGCCTAAAATGTTTACACTTTATCTCTTTACAAACAAGCTTTTCTGGCCCCTGCACTAGTGCCTTGGGTAGGTCTAGTCTGTACTGGCAAAGTGAGAAGACAGAAATCTGAAAGAGAGTTTGAGGTTAACACTGAAGCAACTGGGAATAAAAATTGAATATGGCTGGGGTGGGAAGGGAGTAGGGGGTAAATGCAGACAACTTTATTGAACAACGATAAAATAATGTTAAAAAAGAATTGGATATAAAAGCTAAAGTGCTCTAATATCTAAAACTGGCTCAGAAGTAAAGGAACAAAGCCAAGATGTTTTTACTGAGACTTCTGTAGAGTATAGTTGGGGCAGTTGTTGGCAGAATCAAAACTATTTCATGTTTACACTCAAAAGAGTATCGATTCGTATACTTGCATATTGTTATATGAGGTCTGCCCAGAAAGAGTGCGGCCATTGTTAATATAAATAGAAGTGTTTGTACAACATCGATGTAACCTGGCAACCAAGGCAAGTGGACTGGAATGCACATGTGTGTACAATGATGACTTTATTGTACTAATCAGTGAGAGTGGAAGATGCCATTGAGTGAGCATGTGTACTGTGTGGCTGTCACATTCAAAATGATTGAATGAGTAGAGCAACGAATCCACGTCAAATTTTGCATTAAGCTTGAACATTCCTCCGTGGAAACTATTTGGATGATCCAGAAGGCCACAGCTATGGACCGCTGATGACTGGCAACTTAATCATGACATCACACCTGCTCATGCATCTCATCTCATGAAGAGTTTTTTGGCGAAACATCAAATCACCCAGGTGTCTCATCCCCACTACAGGCCACATTTGGTGCCCTGTGACTTCTGGCTTTTCTCCAAGCTAAAATCACCTTTGAAGGGGAAGAGATTTCAGACCATGGATGAGATTCAGGAAAATATGATGGGGCAGCTGATGGCAACTGGGAGAACTGTGTGAAGGTCCCAAGGTGCCTATTTAATTGAGTGGAACTGAGGCATCATTATCCTATGTATAATGTTTCTTGTACCTTGTACCTTCTTTAATAAATGTCTCTATTTTTCTTATTGCATGGCTGGATACCTTCTGGAGGGACCTCATATATGTTTAAATTTTTTGGGTGTCTACTTCCATTTCAAATGAAGCACCATGACCTTGTAAGCCAGTCTTCAAAGCTGGCTCCTGTCTACACCTTTGACCGGATCACCTTCTTCTGTGCTTTCCAGGACTCATTGTCCCCTTGTCTCCACTGTACTCGCTCTTCCTCAAACACACCAAGCTCTTTTCCTCTCAGGGCTCTGTCCTTTTTTTTTTTTTTTTTCCATTCCTGACATCCTTCTGCCCCAGTTCTTTGACAGGCTTATTCATTCTTGTTTCAGTTCCCAGCCTAGTTGTCACCCTTTAGGGAAGACATCTAAACATGCTTGTCTTCACAATAGCATTTGTTTTCTTCAGAGCATTGATCTTTATCTAAGGTTGCATGCATATTCATCTCATTAGGTCTTCACCACATGTATACAACAGACTGTGAACTTCAGGAGAATAGGGGTTTGATCTCATGTTCGTCACTATATTCCTGGCACCGTGAAAGATCGCATGTTGTTTGTGCTTCTCTCAGTTTTGCTGTGAACCTAAAACTGCTCTAAAAAATAAATACTCTTAAAATTTTTAAAAAGATAATTGACCATTTAAAGCAGATACAATAATGCATGTGGGGGCTTATAATTAGGAGTAAAATGTATGAGAAAACAACACCGAAGGTCAAGAAAGAGCCATGGAAAGCATGCTATTGAAAATTCTTACACTCTACATGAAGTGGTGTGTCATTTGAAGGTAGATTGTAATAAGCTATAGTATAAAGCCTAAAATAACCATTAAAATAATATAGCAAAGAGCCTTATCTCATAAGCCAACACAAGAGATAAGACAAAATCATGGAAAATGCTCAGTTAGCCAAAAGGAAATCAAAAAAGGAAAGGGGGATTAAAGAATAGATGGTACAAGTATTAAGCAGATGGCAAGTAGTAGCTTTCCATCCATTGAATATAAGTTGTTTCAGTACTCCATTTAAAAGATAAAGATTCTCAGAATAGATAAAATAATAACGCCCAACTCTACACAGCAGGTCCTCGACTAAATTTTGTTTTTTTCAACATTGTTTCATTATAAAGTTGATGAGATACCATAGGAACTTAACTCTTGCTTATATCGATTAGCCCCTGATAAAATGGGTTTCATTACACATCGTTTCACTTAACGCTGCAGAACCTATCAACAACACTAAGTGAGAATTTACTGTGCTATCTGCAAGAAATAAGCTTTAACTATAAGAAGACGCAAGTTACAAGTAAAAGGATGAGGATAGATATACCCCACTCATCAAACGAAAGCTGGAGTGGCTGTATTTATATCACACAAAGCATCGAGAGAGACAGACGACCAACAAGAAAGGTAGTAGTGCTCACTTCGGCAGCGCATACACTAAAATTGGAATGATACGGAGAAGATTAGCATGGCCCCTGCGCAAGAAAGGTGGTAAAAGTATTCATTCCATTGTGTAAATTTGGTATAAAGGCTTTACAAACAAAAAATGGTTGTATATATTAGGTACTCATTAAATCCTTGTAGCCTAAATGAATGAACAAATAAATAAATGAATGAATGGCTTTTAAGAAGTCAGCGAGAATAGAAAATCATATAATGTTTAAAGATATCGTCATGGTAAAGTTGGGTTAGCCTTACAGACCTGGGCATAAATCTTAGCTCTGCTTTTAAATTAATGTTTAATGACACAAGGCAAACATCTTCATCTCGTTGAAACGATTCCTCATTTCTCAGTTAAGACAACAATACCTACCTGTGTGAAAAGTTGTAAAAACCAACAGGATTTTAATACTTGCAAAGTCACAGGTAGAGTAAGTCCTCACTTAACAGTGCCAATAGGTTCCTGGAACTGCTGAAAAGTAATGTTAAAAAAAACCAGGGTTACCATAGGCTAATTGATATAATCAGGAATTAAGTTCCTGTGGCATCTCATCAACATTACAACAAGCAGCATTGAACAAAGTGATGTTATTCAAGGACCTGCTGTACACGGTAGGGCTAAGTATAGGGGAGCACTTTCTACCTCTGTCATTGTCATTAATTTTAGGCTGAGGCTGAAAAAGGTTTTCTACAGTTTCTAAGGTTTCTAGCACTGGCTCAAATCCCATTGCTACAAAGACATAGAGGCCCAGGAGCAGAAGGAGCTTGATCCCAGCCTCACTGCAACCCCAGGACAGGGTGCGGAGCCAGGACAGGGTGCAGATCAACCGTTTCCAAGTTCTGTGCAATTTTTACTTTACCAACCTGCCTCTATCTTAACACCAGACATCGACGATGGGTGTTCTCCAGAGATCTGGGGAGTCAAATGTAACGTGATGTGTGAAAAACCCCTTTGCTAACCAAATAATGTTTGTATGAAACGTTTTTGCAGCAACCCCAGAGCTGGTGTCTCGCATTCCCAGAGCAGCCTGCAGCCTAAGCAGAGCTGAGCCGTGCTGAATGATCATATCATACCTTGATTTTTCTAGCACTTTTATAATATTCCCCTTCAAAGCCCTCCCTTGTCCTAAGACTTTAATGCTCACTCTGAACAAAGTAGCACGATGACTAAGTCATCTTGGCCCTGCTCCCTTCCCCCTTGAATATGTCATGAGAATGAATCTTCTAATGTCTCTGGAGCAAACCAAGTTCTGCAGACAGAAGTGCCCTATGACAGCAAGGAAGGGGAAGGGTCTAATCAACAAACATGGGTAGAAGTGACCCATGGACAGGGACCACAGCGTGGGGATTGACTGTGGGAGTTGGGGATGTGGGGCAGGCAAGGCAGGAGAGAGCAATGGGGTAAAACTGGGACAATCATAATAAAATAACAATTTTTAAAAAAAGAAAGCAAGGATTACTCTGCACTAAATAATAATTGGCTTAGAGTTAAGATTCGACTATACTTCTGTGTGGCAGTGAATTAGCTCAAGAATCCAGGGGAAAATATGATAGACCAAGGCTATGTGTTAGAAGAAGCACTGGGTTGGGAATTCAGAGACCTGGGTTTTAGTGTTGACTCCGTCAAAACATCTCTGAGTGGCTTTGGGGCGTTCCTGAAACCACTTTGGAAATCAATAAGAGGAGGAGGTTGGAACCCATTGTCTCCTTGCCTTCCTAGTCTATCTTGCTTTCCTTTTTTCCCCCTTTTTAATCATTCATCAGATATGAAAGGAGAGATGAGAGAAAAGCAGGCATACAAGGCTAAGGGGCATATTCAAAAAGGAGTGAAGAGAGGAGCAGAAAGCCAAATTAGAAGGAAGATGGGGTGGAATTAAGGCTAAGTCAGCAGGGGGAGGCTGGATGGAATTTGCAGATCACTCTTAGAGATGCAGTACACTAGAGGCTTAGGAGCCAGGCAGCTGAGAAGATGAGCTCACATGCGTGAGGAGTCTCCATGAGAAATTGTGTTAATGAAATTTGCACACAGTTTGCCCCTTCCTCATACCTTCTGCCGCCTGGTGGATTATCATCCAGACTGGAGTGGTTCTGATCTCATCTTATTTTCTTCCCGGAAAGAGACAAGGGCACGAAGACCATCTGTTCCGGTGCTCCCATCCGGATTATGCTCCAGCAAGGGGCTTGCTGTGAGAGGGAGGGGGCCATGTCCCCACAATCGCTCTCCTCTTGCAAAAACAAAAAACAAAAAACAAAAACCCTGTAAATCCAGTCTCACATGTACTAGCCTCTTGTCCCCTGTCAAAAGCACCGCCTTCACCCTACCACCAAGCACACAGCTGGCAACAGTGCTGTTTCCATGGTGATAATGAATGGCAACAGGCAGTAATCAAAAAGGGTCACTGGAGTCATAAGTCATTACAGATTGCATTTAAAGGAATATAGCCGTCTTTACAATGATAAATGACTTCTTTATAGCCTCTGCCTGCTTCAGTCTCCCAGAAAAGAAAGGTTTACTAGCCATTTGTTTTGCATGTTTACTCTTTTTTGTATGTCTTGCCGTTTGGAGAGTGGAATCGGATTGGCCTACATTTCCATCAAGATACCCTAAGCGCAGTTGATAGCCGCCCGCACACTAAGGTTTAGGGCGCTTAAAGAGGCGACTCAGCCGAAAGTCAGGTCCTTCCCTCATCCCAGGGAGCACCTGAAATTTCTGTGACAGATGCATCCATCAGGTTCTTCATGGCACTGGAGTTCCAAGTGTCATAACGAAAGTCAAATAGTTCTAGGAATTTGACATTTGCTGACATTTGAGCTACATTTCAGAATAAGAATAATGGGAACGTATGTTGAATTCGGGCTCAGAACACATGGGGTTTCAGTGTCAGGCATGGGCCCGAAAGGGTGACCTTGGGCAAGACCCTTAAAATTTTGAGCATCAGTGTGTTCATCTTTAAACCAGAGATGATAATGAAAATACCATCTTAGCTTGGAGGGTTGTGGTGTGGATCCAATGAAATAATAGATTAGAAAAACAGTATATAAACCACACAGTGCTTTCTTAAATGTAAGGTACTTTTTAAACATTATTTTAAAATACCAGGTTGAGAAGTGACTGTAATAGTTATCTAGTAAAAAATTATTTTTCCTGCTTTAGTTAAGGCTGGGTAGGGACAGGGCATTTCACTGTGTGACTTTGAGGATACCGCCTGTCTTTTCTGAATGAGTTGTTCCCCATTCTGTAAGAAGGAGATGGTGATTTCTGCCCTGCCTGACGGATGGCTAGGTTGCTTCAAATGAGATAACACGT
>PVKM010020132.1:0-23594 GCA_004027735.1 Carollia perspicillata | reverse complement strand
AGAGAGAGAGAGAGAGAAAGGAAGAAAGAGGAAGAAAGGCAAAAAGAGGGAGAGAAACATTGATGTGATAGAAAAATATCAATTGGTTGCCTTTCATTCACAACCCGACTGGGGCTTGAACCTGCAACCTGGGTATGTGCCCTGACCAAGAATTGAACCCACAACCTTTTGGTCTACGGGATGATGCTCAATGAACTGAGCCACCTGGCCAGGGCAAGCAAAGCCACCTTGTAAAGCAGATAGCTGACATCCAGAAACCAGAATGTCCCTTGGACAGATCTTCCATTTAAAATGTCCAAGTACCAATTCACTGCTCTCATAAAACAATGTTATCCTCCTGAACTTTGAAGCCAGACATCTTGTGAATACAAAAGTCTGTGTGCACAGGGTCTGTCAGCTAGAATGGTCCTGGCCCAGCTGAGCCTGTGCCAGAGCTGAGAGTGACTCCAGGGGAGGCGCCCATCACTGTGGTACCAAACAGATCAGCTGGGCAGATGGAGCTGCAGGGAAAGTTAGCGGGTAAGTGTCCTTGAACTAGATGCACTTCCAAGTCTTAGTAACCCCTCTTTATCCTACCACAACTGATTCACAACATATCCCAGCCTTTTATCAGAATAGTTCTCAAAATAAACATAGGGCATGACACCTTTTAGTAAATCAGGTATGGGGTGACAATACGGCTGAGAACCATGAAATACCTGATCCCTGCTGGTCAAAACTGAGCCGCAAAATCCATACTAGTTTAAATCTGAACATTATCATTAGAAAAAAAACATGACTCTCTCTCAGCACTTGCTTGCTCTCAGTCTACACATGTTTAAGACCAATTGTCTAGTTTCTAAATTCATGATAATCTGGAAACAGAAAATTACAAGGGGAAGGTGCAGCTTCTCTGGGAAGAAACACTAATAGCAAAGGAACAAAAAAATATCATCACTCTAAAAAGCCACCAGACCTTAAAAATGCAGTTTTGCCTGAAGCCATTAGTACAGGGCCAGAGAACGTGACATTCTCACAGGCTGGGGGCATCGATGACTCAGTCCAGCATGCAGTCACAAGTCACATTCAGGAGATTACCCCGAATCCCATGGGAAGGTTAAATAAGTCGGAAGTATGGACCTGTATTTGAGAAGGTAGAAAAAAGACCAACAGAAATGTCCATGCTTCCTTTCAAAAGGGTAAAATTGAAAAAGGTTTTGGTATTTAAAGGGGGTAACACCATCTCTAAGAAGTTAGCTCTCAAGAATTAAATCTATTCGTGCACATACTGGAAACTAATACAAAACAACATTGAATGTAAACTGTAATTAAAAATAAAATTAAAAACAAATTTATTTGTGCACAGGTGTGATTTATAACAGAAACTTACTATTTTTTATTGAATTTATTGGGGTGATGTTGGTTAATAAAATGATACAGGTTTCAGGTGTACACAGAATAAATAATCAGAAATCAGTTGCATTTCTACAGGCCAGTAATGAGCTGTCAGAAAGGGAAACTAGGAACACAATCCCATTTACAATTTCACAAAGCAAATACCTAGGAAATCAACCAACTACCGATTCAGGAATGGCCATAAGCAGGCTCTGTTCTCCAGCTCTGCTCTGAAGGCGATCACTGTTGGGACTGACTCCTTGTCACCAGAGTGCTTTGCCCCACCGGGCAAGCAAGGCTGCCCACACTCCAGGTGCAGTTCAGTGTCCCTTCGTCCACCTGACTGGGGCTCTCTTCTAATAATGTGACCCAGCTGCTCTAGCTGCTCAGCCTCCTCCTCGTGTGGGGCCTGTGGAGTTGGGCTTCCTTACGATGCAGGAGTCCTGGTCATCAGTATTCCATCTCCCCTACCTAAATAAATGTTGAAGCAATGATTTAATTTGTTGGATTAAAAACTTCTCCCATTTTAATTTCTTGTATGTGAGGAAACTTTAAGGTTTGACTCCAACTCTCCAACTGCCCTTATCCTATCTCCTTTTCTTCTTCATCTTATCTATTTCCACACAACAGCCCACTGTCCCTAGAAAGTCACTCAAACCAGTGCTCCTGTGGGTTGGTGAGGAGCTGAGGGAGGTCAACAAGAAGGCACCACTTTCAGATATTAATTGGGTCTCAATCTTTTTGATATTTGCACTCTCTTTACATTTTAACCTTCAATTCAACATGTTCTAACTTTTCTCCATCACCTTCTTTTGCCGTATGTGGGTTTTGTTGATATTATTATTTTTATTCCAAATTCTGTTCCTGTTTGGTTCTGCTCGACGGTGTTGGGAGGTGTTTCTCTCTTTCGCTGGGTCTCTATGTCTTATATCAAGCAGGGTCTACTCCTTAATCTGGATGAAGTCTACTTTAGGCTCTTGTGGGCCTTTTCTCGCCTCTTCATTAGATCTATTTCTGACTTCAAAGGATGATATTCTGAACAGGACTTTTTTTTTTCAATTTCATTAACAAATACTTGAGTTTTTAGGCGAGCTGCTGTTAGCTGTCTAAACTGTTCAGAATGATTCCCCTAAATTACCAACATTAGCAGGGACTGCTGACCTCCTAATGGCAATACAGAAACCAACACCCACAGCTCACAGCCCAGCTACATTTTTATCATGACATTGAAAGTAAAAGAGATACTATCATGAGTTTCCTCATGTGAGTCCCCCAGAGGCCACGGTGGTGATAGGTGTTACAAGAAAGCAATTGGTTTTCTCAGTCGGATTTTCAGAGACATTAATACCATCGCTCATTTATTCACTCGATCATTTCAACCCATATTTATTCAGTGAGTCCCTGGGTCTCAGGCACTGTTCTAGGCACTGGGAAGATAGGTGTGAACAGAATAGATGGTTCTTGCTCTCGTGAGGTTTACAGATTACTCAGGCAGGGTTGTATAACCAGCAATTTCATGTGTGTCTACACACTGACACACATTCCTAAAAGAAGGGAAAACTGCACAGAGAAACTTGCTCATCCTTATCTTCCCAAAGATGCTCAGATGTTCTAGTTTAGAACTGTCGTGGACAGGAACGGAAGCTGTGTGCTTTTGGTGTCTGAGAACACCCAGGCACACCTGGCTCAGGCAGGCTCTGCTTTTCTAGTCCATCCCTTTGGCTTGTTCATATCTATGTCACTTCCATTAAGAAATGAGAATTTTAACAGCCTGTAAAGGGCTTAAATCAAAGTGCCCACCAGACACCCTGCTACCCCACCTCCTTCACCAAGTACGCAGCTCAGAGAACAGGGAATCTCTGCTGGCTTTTCTCTGGCTTACAATGACAGACTAACATGGAGCCGGATTTTCAAAACACTCAATCCTCTTTCTGATGTTTCCATTACTGAACTCAGACTTAGAGCATTTGAAATAAAAAATACTTTCCTTTTTTTTTTTTGAAGGGTCCCTGAGATTCTATGTGATAACTGTTCAAAGTAGGGACTCTTTTTAGAAAGGCTGATCTATTTAAATAACTTTACTTTCTAGAGATAGACGTAACCATATCTTTCAACATGTGAATTAATTTATTAGATTTCTTTGTTCACAGCTGGATATTAGTTGTTCTTTCTGCCAGTCCTCAGTGCCTCGTTCATTCTGTAGGTTCCAAAGGCAAACCCCTTTAGCAACCAAGATCTTTCTCTAGGAACTCCTCCCACCCCCACTGCTGTCCCTCTTTCCCTCTAAGTCCTAGTTTACAAGAACATTTCATAAAGCATAACAAGCCAAGGATGACACAGTTACCATGAGAACATGTCAGAGGGTATATAGAACAATAATAAATTGTCCCCTACTGCATTTATGAGGGTGCTTGGGAAAAGGCATTTTAAAAGGTACTGCAAATACTCAAAATGACCAGACAGCCTGAAAGTCATGCAAAGTAAATTAGGATGAAAAGAAAGAAACCTCCAAGCATGATAGAAATAATTTTTTTTCCTCTGAAAAGTATTATTAAGAAATGAATAGTATTGGAACAGGAAGAAACAATTATTTTGAACAGTGTAAAACCATTTAACAAAAAGATAGATGATTCCTAAACAATTTGATACATTTCAAAGTAGGTCAAGAAGAGACTAAGGGTGAAAAATACTCAGAAATGATTTTTGCCTTGGAAAAAAAATATATTCAATGACATGTTTAGTTCTTCTTAAATAATTTCTGTAAAATGTTGATAATGTGAAATATTCCTCGCATTTTAATTTTTTAATTATTATTTTTTAAAATCTTTACCTGAGGACATGTTCATTGATTCTAGATAGAGGGGGAGAGAGGGAGAGAGTGAGAGACAGAAATATTGATGTGTGAGAGAAACATTGATCAGTTGCCTCCCATAGGTGCCCCAACTGGGGATCAAACCCACAACCTTTTGGTTTATGGGACGATGCATCTACCAAATGAGCCACACTGGCCAAGGCTGTTCCACCCATTTTTATTTATTAAATACATTCCAGCTTTCTCTAACATTATTTACTTCTCTTAATCTTACAGTTCTCAAATTGCATTCCTTCAAGGTATCTCTAGGATAATTTATATCTTTAATTCTCAAAAATAATCCTAGAAAGCCAAACGATTTCCCTTTCACAGATATGACCATGTATGCTCAGAGACTTGCCAAAGGTCGTGGAGTTGTTGACTCAGGATCTGAACTCATGTTTATTTGACAACATAGGTGGTGAGCTTCCTGTATTAATAGTAATTCCTGTAATATAGGAGCTTCCTGTATTCCTTGTCTTCAAAAACAAAACAAAACAAAGACAAAAACACATTACTTATGATGAAGACTGAATAAGTAAGTCTTGTTACCCAGAGATCTTTTCCTGGCATCAGCTAGTTTGGGGACTTTATGGGACAACAAAATAAAAAATGATTTGGAGAGTGGGGCTTTCTACAGATTAATATAGTTGGTTATTTTCTAGAAAGACTCATATAACATTCATCCATGCAGGTCTCTCTTGCTAGGCTGTCTGCCCTCTTGAACTTAATACATCTTTTAACCACAAGAGGGGCTTTAAGAAAGGCTAGAATTACAAAAAAGAGTCAAGAATTGAGGGCCCCTAAAAATATAAGAAATCTGATTAATGACGCCCCTTACCAAGTCTAAAGATGTGTTCCTTCCTGGATATACTCACAATATAACATTTCACTGGTTGTTATCCTAATAAGAAGCAAGTAAACTTGAAGGCATAGATCACTGTTTACTTCCAACTGGGGCCTCACAAAACTGTTTTTGTCTTTGGTTTCCCAAGACTGAACACCTTGGGGTGAAGTCATTCAATAAATAGAAAGTCAGCACCAAGTCACTGCCCTCCTTTCTTTTCCCTCTTCCTCTGCTTTTTAGCATTTTTGTCTCAGCGAAATGACAGTAACACTTCAATGACTTCCTTGAAAAATATCTGTCATCTCCTAAGATGCCATTACATGGACTTCCCCCTAAATTTCAAAGTAGGTACTGTCACCAGAGTCCAAAAGAATGTATGCCAAGATCCGTGAGAAGATAAGGTTACACTGACATTTCAAGGTCCTTTGTCACCAAAAGGAGATTGAATAATCTGCTAGAGGCAGGATATTCCTGAATTTCAACTTCCTTCTTCTCCCGACAGAAGTCACAAACTGCTCTCATTCCTGTGCCCCCAGCTGGCCAGTCTCTCTTCTTTTCTCCCTTTTATTTTCTTCCTCTTCTGTCTTATTCTATGCAGCAAAATCTCATGAATTTGAAATCCATTCATTCTAAAGTTGTGATAAATTGGACGAGGCCTTGGAATTTTTTAATGTTAACTTTGAAAAAGGTTTTCTGATGTAGAGTGTGGATCAGTGGTGCTCAGAATCATTGCACATTGTATTCACCTGGAGGGCTGTGTCCTCCCTGATTCAGTGGGTCTGGGGTGGGGCTCAATAACTGCGCTTCTAACCAGTCCCCAGGTTCTGGTGATGCCGCCAGCCCTGGGACCATACTCTGATACCTCTAATGTGAATAAACAGAAAAGCAAAGGAGACCCATTAATCCAGTTGGTAAAACTGTTTTACCTAGAGTAAAAATAAAAGGGTTTATTAACCCAAGTAAGCTAATGTCTTACAGGCAAAACATAGAGCATTGAGCAGGGAGTAAAATGTCCAAGTCCTAGTGTGGCTCTGTGTGACTGTGGGGGAAAACTTGTGCCCACTGGGCTTCGGTTACTTACCTGTTATCCTTTCTTATTTTAATTTTTTAATCTTACTCTGAGGACTTTTTTCCATTGTTTTCAGAGAGAGAGGAAGGGAGAGAGAGAAAGATCAATGCAAAAGAGAAACATCGACTGGCTGCCTCCTGTACTTGCCCAGGGTGGGGATCGTAGGTGCTGGGACCCACCACCCTATGTATGTGCCCTGACTGGAAATCGAACCTGCAACTCTTTGGTTACATGGTGATACTCCAACCAACTGAGCCACATCAGGGTCTTACCTGTTACCCTTGAAGAGGCTCAGTCAGGTTGTCCTTTCTAGCTCTAGTAGTCTATGACTGTATAAAAATATACAGTGACAATGCATAAAAGAATCACTTATTGAAAATTTCCACAATTCAAACAGTAACACCTGCCCTCCTTTGAAGTACAATGAATTAGTGAGATTCTATTGTTTATCCTCTGCATAGAGGAAAGCTTTACAACTAATCCAGACCCTTCCAATTATACCTCCATTTCTTCTCTGGTTCCACTCACCTTTGTGAGACTGACAACTACCTACATTGCAGGTGGACACAAGAGGAAGCCTGTCTTTATTCCTCAGTGTAAACTCAAGATACATGTTAACATATTTCTGAGAGGCTACCTTTCACAAAATCCTGTACCAGGCCTGGTGAAGGACACAGGCATCAGTCATCTCTGTTCTGGGTCATCGATTAGTCAGACATTAAGGAATACATGGCTTCTGACCCAGGTTTTAAAGGACAGGTGGGATTCTGACAGGGACAGATGGCAAAGGGGCTGCCTAGGCTAAGGGAACAGCATGGCAGGCACCTGAAGGCACCTATTAGGAGCCTCTCCCCGTCCCAGCCTCCCCTCACTCTCTCCTCACACATCCCTATCTTAGCACATGTTCAAACTTTGTCTTCCTCAAGGAACTGCAAAGTCCTCAAGAACAGGACGACGTTCTGTCTTTACCCCAAGCACTGAACACTGTGGCTGGCATAATTAATCAAACAATTGTTCTTACTTAATATTTGTTGAATCGAACCTATCTGATTCCACCATACAGTTTTTATGTAAAATAATTGAATAAGTATATATAAAAAACAAAATATTAAGTCCTATAAAGAGGTAGGTTTTTAATTTTTATCCTTAGAATTAAAGTGTCGAATGGCCAGTCAATGTGTTTGGGCTTTATTTGGAGGACAATTGGGAGTTAGCAGGTTTCTAAAAAGAAATGCTGCTCTGATATTGTTCTGTAGGAAGGGCTAAAAAAATAGGCTGTTTGAGGGACAGTATTAACTAGAGACCACTGCACCTACCATGAGAAAAATAATAAAAGGCAGGAACTTGGATGGGGCCTATCAGAACAAAAAGGAAGACCCTGTCTTACACAATGGATCTGATCCCGTCACACCATCCTTTCCCAATAAGGGAAACATGTGCGATATTTCCTGGTGAGATGGTATAATGATTAAGATGTTTAAGAAGCTTTTTTCAAAATACTGACTCTAGAAGCTTTCTCAGAATTCCCAACCTGTGGCAGAACGTTGGTCAGGGTTCTTGTGGCTGAGCACTGAAACTACAGGCTGTGAATTCCTGGGAATGAAGAGTGGCTCTTCATCTCCCAGGTGAGGACAGAAACGCGCTTGGCAGTGCGGCAGAGATGTCCGCGTTCACCAAGTTTCCAAAAGATTAAAGCTCCCATCCATTTACAAGCAACAATGGGGATAGAAGAACAAGTTAAATGTCACCGTAAGGAAGCAAAGAGATAATCCAGAATCAGGTCAATTCTGCAGGAAAGCAGCGTCAGTTTCTACAAGTCAGTTGGGGAGATAAATATGGGTAGAACGATGAAAGGAGGCATAGGAGACAGAGCCACCAAATACAGCATCTGGACCTTGTTTAAATCTTTATTTGAACAAGCCACCTAGTAAAAGACATTTTAAAAAAAGACAATCAAAGCAATGTGAATATTCACTGGATATTAGGTGATACCAAAGAATTATGGTCAATTTTGTTAAGTATAACAGTACTGTGGGTAGGTAACCTGTGAATATCCATATTTTCTAGAATGCATCTTAATGATATAGAATTCAATGAAATTATGTCTATATCTGATTCAAAATACTTAAAGAGAAAAATGGTATAAATGAAGTAAATGGCTAAATTTTTATTATAATGCTGAATCTGAGTAATGGCACTACATTGTACACTGTCCTATGCTTTCTCCTTTTGTGCTTGTTTTAAAAAATTCATAATAAAACATCATCTTAAAAAGATAAGGCTGACTTGCAAAAAGTTTCCTATGTTTCATGATGGCAGTAATGAAGGGATGCTATCATAGAACTTCAATTACAAAAAAGTATGTTATTATATAAAAGAAATTGAATACGATCTGTAATCCAGGGTTGATCACATAGGTCTGAATGCCCACTAAATTTCAAGCCCAACTGCATACTTCCACATTTACTAAATGTGTTGAACTGGACGGGGTGGATCTTGGTGCATGTATACCTACAGCACAGAGCAAGGGCAAGTGCACGTGACTGTCACTTAAACAGGCACCCTTTGTCATACTTGTGTTGTAATACAGTTTCAGTGCTTTCAGAAATAACTGTGTCTCAAAAGACTATGAGTGAGATTGGTCAACCAATTCACTAAGTAACAAATGTTCATTGAGGCTGCAGTGTAGACAAGGTCCTCTGCCAAGTTCTGTGGAGGATACAAAGATAAATTTCCAAAGACAATATGAAAGGCTTTTAGAATGTAGTATGTTCAGTCCCCAAATACCACAAGGGAGTGCCAGGTTGAAGAGCCGATGAAAGAGAATTGGGTCTGGAACAGCATTCATTGGTTCTTTTATTCAGTCATCAAACTCTTACTGAAGGCCTACTCTACTTCAAGCACTGTGCTAACTGCTTGGGGACAAAACAGGCCTACCCCTGTCCTCACACAGCCAATATTACACAGGGGAGACAGCCATTACATAACAGACACACCCAGAAATATAGTGACAAAACAGGAAGTGCTACAAAAGCTGCTGCAAGAGAGACACAGAGAGACATATCTGAGATTGTGGGCCAGGGCAGGACTGGCTACAGTGACGCTAAAACCTAGAAATGACTGCTGATAGACATGGTTAGAGAAGGCACCAAGGAGGAAGAGAATGGGATTGTGGGAGTTATATCCACGGGGGAAAGGTCACTTCATAGTGGCTCACTCTCTCATTTCCTTCTGGTTTCCTTAGCAGCTCCTTGGGCAACCACAGCTTGGCACTTCCCTCTGCTATAGCCTCTATCCTCTTACCCAGCTCACCCTCCTGCAGAGTGCTAGCTGCCCCTTGATGTAATAATAACATGGTTATATATGTTCTCTGTTTGTCTATTCTGCTACAGTTAAGTTGGCAAGGGCAAGACATTTGGTTTTTTCCTCTTGCACCCCCATTTTCTATCTGAATACCCACACTCAATAAATACTTGTTGCATTAAGGAGTAAGGAAGCATTAAGACATATAAAGTTGTGAGTTGTCTCTGGCTTAGAAACCCTACATTCAACTCCAGACTGACATCAAATCTACTGAGAGAGCTAGTTCTGCAACCAAGCAGGACACTGACAAATAAAGCACCAATGTGCCCAGGAGTAGAATATTATATCAAGGATGAAAGCACATATTTCAGTAGAGAACTTGACTAACGGTGTGTTGAGAGTGTCTGGCTTATGAAATCTTTACAGCAGTTTGTGAAAGCGCGGGTTGTGAGCCGTTGCCTGACCGTGAAACCACTTTAGGGGATGCTGACCAGTGGGACTGCGATGAAATGGAATAAGAAACCACAGTGGACCAAGCAGCAGGATGATGGCCCCCTGCAATAGTGAGGGCCTGCGCCCTTCCACAGAACTTGTTTTCTGTCTTTGTGTGTGTGCAGATGTGGACGTGTGTGTGCTCTGGGTCACCATGCAAAGTATGTTTCCTACTGTGCGCTGTGGCCTACACAGATATGAAGGCTGCGGGAACAGTCATCATGTGCAGGTTTTATCCAGGCGTTGGGCTCAGGCCTACCCCAATGGCAAACTCAGGTTCCTGACCTATGTTATTAGAACCACTTTTAAGCCAGACATCAGGGCAAGAGAACAGGTTTGAAGAGGAGTTTTTGTAGCTGTTTAGTGGGCACATCTGACCCAACCTAAAGGCACAGTGATGACTATATGCCAGTGCTGGTATATGTGTGGGGACTGCCACCAGAGAGCAGTGTCAGAGCTGCTCTATTTTGACAAATAAAGGTCAAACAAAGGTTTAGCTGTTCCCCTCCAGAATCCCCTTGGAGATAACATGACAAAGGGGGACTTGAGGGAGAGTCTAACCCCACATGTGTCTTTGTTAATACAATGTACATCATATCACAAAGTGATGTGCATTCACAGAGCCACACTGCACATGGCAAAATGCAGTTTATTGCAATATATATACACACATATGTGTGTAATATATACACAGACACATAGGTATAGTATAAATATCATGTATATCACACAAGATAGATTTCTAGAGTCTATAGCAAGGAAAGGACTTCCAATGCAGAGTATAGAGTAGAAGCTCTATAAATATTTATTAATAAATTAACTGAATAAGTAAAATCCTTTATAGTCTAACTTTACTGTCAACATCAAAATATTTATGAAATCTGTGGTTCCTATGGGCTTACTTACTTAGATCCCAGCTCATATAATAGAAAATATTTTAAGTCTTACTAAATTCTTAAATACTTACAGAACTGTACAATGACTATGTAAACTTTCCTTGATACGTGACTACCATATGTTTATAACTTAAGACAATGATAACTCTACCAATTCACAGAAACATATTAGTTGTTCTTGATCTCTTATAGAAGTTAAATTTATATATTGTGAGGAAAAAAGGCAATGAGTGAAAAATGAGTCAAGGCACTTACCAGACCGTGGGAGTGGTCTGTTCAGTTGAAACACAGTGAGAGTATCATTTCCAAGAGGCACCAAACAACAAAAATATGGAGCATTTCACATAGGTCCTATGATAATGTAGCATTTTTCATAATGTATGAAGCCATAAGTTTTTTCATTTGACTTATATGCTTGTTATGCATTAAAAAGAATCTTGAGAGAAAAAAATGTTCCCCAACACACACTTTACTTTATAAACCACAGAGTAAGAGGTAAATTAATGACTGATAGAGATTTTATTCCTAGAAAAACAGAATAGTATTACATGTAAATATCTAATAGTTTCATTAGAGAGCATTGACTAGAATAACTAACAAGTAATTCAGTCCCCCAAATCATTGATACACACAATGTTTCTCCTCTATTACAGTAAGATGTTGTGCTTTGCCATTTACAAATGAACTTTTCCTACCTTCATTAAATACAAAGTTAAACAGTCAACATCTAAGGTGTATGTAATGAACCCCACGCCATGGATGTTTCCTCGCATTAATTTTTGGAGTCCTGATACAATATTGCCTACAGGGTTATGCTAGAGCTAAATAACCAGGCTAAAGAAGATGCAGCAAAATGCAATTTGGACCCATTTAATGTTGGTTGGCATACGGTATGCTGTTTTCAAATTCATAAACAAAAAAGAAAAACATTTTATTTTTTAAGTGTTGGAGAAGGCTAAGGCAGAAGAGGAGGAAAAACTTTCTGGCTATTTTCAATGTTTCAAGCAAAACAAATAAGGATATTTACATTACTCATTAGAAGAAATCAAGCACAAATCCTCCCTCTGCTATAATATTGAATGTGATGGTACTATTTTCAAAACACATGATAACTATTTTCTAAACACATAATAGCTATTACTGATTAGCAGTTTTACAGAACAGTCTTGCTAAATCTTTCAGTAAAACTTCGGTGCCCAGAAAATTCCATTACATCATAGCTTGTTGTTCCATACACTCATGTACAAAAATACCAAATCTTACCCCTAAAATACTGCAATCGCAAACAGAAAACTATAGGGTATTACTCCTGTCTATGTACAGCAACATTATAAATAACAGCTCCCCCGACCTCATCCATTGAAACCTTTGGAAGAATCCTTCCCACACTCAGCATCTAACGACTACTTACCCCCTACACATGCACACATGTGCACACGCATGCGCACAGTCTCACATACCTACCCAGCCCTTTGATGAGGCTGATCACACAGGACCGTCTCCAACACGCCGCCGTAATCTCCATGAGCCTGAAAGGAACCCAAACTAACAGTCTGGAACTGTTTCACAGACTATGTTCCCCAGCCCAAAAAACATAATGACAGGCTCCATGATCCTGTTGCTCCCTGCTACCAGGAGTGTCTTGGCCACAAGACAGGCCTCTTTTATTTTGGGCCCAAGGTGTATTTTTAGTCAGGTGCCGAAGCCCTACAGTAGAAGACAAACTAAAATGGGCCTTCCGTCCAGGGCGGACTGTTCACACCAACGGGACAATTTTTAGCTGCACAGTAAGACAGTGACCTACAACACACAGAGTGCCCGTGTGTCTATATTTATCCACAGGAACATGCGATGCTGACAGACGAGTGAAGCTGCTCCAAGCCCTCCCGGCCTGAGCTGGACCCACACAGCTTGTCGCACACTGTCCGTGCATACTGGGCACACACGTGCGACCCACAGATCTAACCCCTGGCTGTTGTGCTTTTGGGACCCAGGAAGCAGAACAGCAGATACTATAGGCTGGGAGATACAACACTGCTCTGGGGATGAGGAGCTCTTGAACACTACAAAAAGCTTGAAATAGTTTCAATTCTTGCAGACTGAGCCACCAGCCTAGAGTCCTCCAACCCAAAGCCAAGAGTCAGTGAGAAACCTACACCCTTATGGAACGTCCGATGCGGAGCATCTGCTGACATATAATACCAGCAAAGGGATGTGACTGCATTTGAGTCTACAGTTACACTATTTCAAAAGTCACAACCTAAACTGACTTGCTAATAACTTAATTGATAAGACCAAAAAGGAGACAATTTTGGCAAACGTTACATGTTCCACTTTCAAAAGGAAACAAGGTTAGGCTGGCGAGGAGATTGAGAAGGAAAATGCAAACTGCAAGTGCGACTAATTCACCTTTCAATGGGCATTGCCTCTGACAGAGGGTTTTATGAGGACTGATGAAAACACATTTCTTCACCAATGCAGCTGTGAAGAGCACAGAGGCCAAGCAGCTTTCTAGTCTGGATTCGCTCAGGGTGACTGGGGGTTCTCTTTAGCAATGTAGGTTGGAATTACAAAACACCTTGATCTGGAAAATTGACTGCAGAACTAACATTTCAAAGGAAGGAGAAAAGTGTCCAAATGGACAAAATGAGAACCTAAAGTGATCTGGGCTAGCCTCAGTGCCAGCAAAGACGCCTCGTGGTACCACTGTGTCCCACGCATGCAGGGCCTATGACACCTTTTTTAGAGGGTCGATCTGAGGTGCATAGGTGCCGTTTCATTTATGTCTTACCAAAAGTAGTCAAAATAATTACAATAGTGTGCCTGTGGAGTCATCTGCATTTTGAGCAATAAGGCTTATTTGTTATTCTCCCTCTACATCAAAATTGGAATCGAGACTGGACTGAAAATTTGAACTCTGTCAGCTCCAAGTCTCTCGTGCTATTATTAGACAAACTGTCAATGAAGTGACTGTCCTCCCTTAAAAAGAACATTACTTAAAACAGCCTCATAAACAATATTTAACAAGGGTTTGTCACTGTATTTTTTCACTCGTGGCAGATACCAGTTACCAAACAACATTTTAGGGAAGTGCAAGACAGAAGAAGTAGGAAAGAGAACTGACACTGGTGGGCACTGAAGTCGTGCGGGGCACCCTGCTTGGGACTGTTCCTGTAGTATTTCATTCAGTCCTCACAGCAACCGTGGAAGGTAGGCATTGCCATCTCCACTTCAGAGTGGATGACAAGGAATAAAAAGAGGATCACGCAAAGTCATTAAATACAGGTTTGTCAGACTTCAGAGTCACAACATTTATAATGTTTATCGAGTACTCCCCTTAATATGAGCTGGGGCTTCTAAACAATGGTTACCACATAGTACTTGCCTTACTATACATTTAAGAAAAGCCTCCCAATGATCTACTTCTTCATGCAGACACTTCACACATCCAGAACCACCTGAATTTCAGAGCTTGCAGGCCCCTCCAATGCCCTCCCAGCTCTGCGGTCCTCGTGTGGCAGCCTGGCCCTCGCTGGTGTGGGAAGCATCCTAAGGGAATTAACCTCACTGTGCTCACCTTTGGATCCCCAGGGCTTCGGAAACGTTGCATTAATGAATGACAGAAGGTGTGTTTGTAATAAAAAACATGCCATGGAGTTACCGCGTCCCCACCTCACCTCACCCATGTCTACCCCTCCAAAGGTAGACATGATTCTAAAAATCCTGATCTTCCTCCAGTTTACGTTAGACTAACAGCAACGAACAGGTGGGTCAAGGCGCCTAAATTCAGGCTGATGGTGAGTGAGTGAACGTCGCCAGCTGGTGGTTGAAAACAACAACAGAAAGCAGGCACACAGCTTATGAAGGGTAGCAGCCTCAGGGTGTTTAAGTATAAAAAGGAAGAGCCTTAGCACTTCAAGAGCCCCAATGATACCCATCTATTATGGAATCATCAATAGTTAATATATTTGCTGATGGCCTGAATTCATAAGTATGGCAGCATCTTATACCACAGACGCATACTGTGAACAGTAAAGTGCAATTTAGAAAGAATCCTATGTGGCATTATTAAATTGCAGTATTTGACACTTCAAAGGTTAAGCTTCATCATTGGGAGAAATTTACTCAGAGATCATTTGTTCCCTGATGATTCTAAATAAATGTCACGCATTTTAAACTATATCAATGTAATCTCGATTTAATGAATAAAATAAACTGGATTGTTAGCGTGTTTAATTGAGAGTTCCACAATAACTCTCCAATATTAATTGAAATAATGACTTTAATGTTGATGCTTTTTAATATTTTTAACAATTAATTTAATTAAAATTCCATTAAAATTTTCTTTCTGCTTCTGGGTGGCCTGGTGAGATGACTTGCAAATATGTTTAAGTGAAAATAAAAGTCCAAATATGATGCTTCTACCTGAACAAGCTTAGAAGTTGCAAGAAAGTTCTTGAGTGCATTTAGTTTACGTCACTGCCTCAGGAAAGACTGTTCCTAGGCTACTGGCTGAATGATAGATAGCTGCGTTATTAGAAGAAAGGTTAGTCATGTAACCACACATTAAATGTAGGCTCTAGATTCTGCTGACCTTCCTTGATGTTTAGTCAACTCACTCAATTATATTGTGAAAAGCAGAAAATATCCTTTAGATACAAACTCAAGACATTTTCCCCCAGCTTGAAAAAATATCAGCATTTAAAATGATCATATGTAACATGACCTATGTCATTTAAAACATTAGAGTGACAAGAAACTCAAGCTGCTGCTGGTGCTTCTGTTTTCATCATTGGTATTAACAGTCCAACATTTCTCTTTGAGGCTTTAGAACCAGTTTGTGGTACATTTAATGAAATAGTTCAGTAATGAAATGGTAACATTTATTTGCATAATCACATGAACATTAGGCTTTCTAGAAATGGAGTAAACACAAGTGTTAAAATATTATCACAGAAATATGGCAGTTATCTTTTTACTATTTTTCTGTGACTTAACATAGTACAAAATATGTTCATTCACTTGTATTAACAAATCTTTCAGAGAAAAAAACCTCTGAGGTTGTCTTAAGGTAGGAACCAAATTAGGTACAATACAAGCAAACATCCCCTTCAGTCTTGCCTCTTCCCTGTGGAGACAAAGGCAGAGAACCCATAAAAGACAATGTACTATGGAGCCTGGAAGTAATGGCCATCACACAGGCCTCTGGGCGCAGTGGCATTTGCCAGGCGTGTCGTTACCTGAAGACACATGCAGCAGAGAAATGTGAGGGACCTGCCGATGTTCACTAGGAAGGCCTCTAGGAAAATGCCAGTTTGCTTGGCACAGGGTGCCTCTGGGACCAAGCCAAGGTTAAGGCAGGTTTTCACCAACAGGTGTGAGATGCTTGTGAGTACAGACTGTCTGAATTTACGGAGGCTCACTTTAAACCTCCAATATCAGCCATTCTCTTATGGTACACTTCAGCCCAGTCTTAGGGTAACAGAAAGGATCCGATGTTAATGAGAAGGGAAAGCACTTACATGTGTTAGAAACACTCTAAATGCTTTGTCTCCAAAAAGTTTCGTCTGACGATGGTCACTGAACAGCTTATAACAATCCCCTTTTCTACAACTATAGTATAATCCCTAACTGGATCTTTTCCTAGCCTACAGTGTTTTAATTATGTTATTTTGCAGGACATCAATCCTGTTTCTTGAATTCAATTCACTTATTTTGGTGGAAGGGGCCTGACAAAAGCCCAAAATTTACCCAGAGCTGGAGAGCTCTACAAAAGTACAGATTCCAGGGCCTCAAGGAGACCTATAAAATCGGAACCTCTGAGGAGGCCAGATCTGCCATTTCTGTACAGACTCTTTAAGTGATTCCGACATGCAGCCAGGTTTGGAAAGTCCTGGCGGCCTCTGGGAATATTTAATCATAAGTGATAATTGAGTATCCTGCAAACTATCTCCCCAGACAGGAGACTGCCGAGGAGTTAAAAATAGTTCCCATCATGAACAGAGCTATCAAGCTGGTAACTTCACGCCTACAACTCAAAAGATAAAGAAGAATCAGGAAGTAAATTTGAAAGCCTTGAGTTCACTTATGCTGTCCTTAATTTGTTTCTTGCCTTAAACCAGCCTCTCAGGTTCCTTTTCTCTGTCCCTAATAGATGCCACAAAATCCATGCTTTTTAGACATAGACTAATGCAGGCTCTCACTCCAAGTCTAACATTTTTTATATAACATGAGGGGTGACTCCCCCCCAGAAAACTAGAATTATGTTCTGGAGGGCAGGCCCCTCGTGGTACAGGCTGCCCCCCTAGGTGAGTGTTCTAAGAACTCATCTGTATCAGTGTGCCAGCTGGCATTGTTATAAGAGGCTGTGTTTGGCTTCAGTGAATTTTTTAAGACTCTTTCAACGTGTTTGCCCATTTTATGGTGGGTGATTTTAGTGCACCTACTCACAACTCACTGAGTGTCAGCAGTTTTTGACCAAAAACAGCATGAACCCCATGCCCCACCCTCCCTACTCACCCAATCTCACCCTGAGCAACATTTTGGTTTTTTGTTTCCTCGGATGAAAAACATCCTCAAAGGGAAATGTTTTGCCGATGTGGAGGAGGTGAAACAAAAAATGGAAGCAGCACCGAAAGAAATCAAGATCGATGAGTTCAAAAACTATTATGAGCAGTGGAAAAAAATGTCTCGATAGGTGCATTGCATCAAATGGAGAGTGCTTTAAAGGTGACTGAAGTTTAAACATGTAAGAGTAAATACACAACTTTTAATAAATAAATTCTATTTGGGGGGGTCCTTCCTCATAATTTAATCAAGCTTATTTTTTTTAGTTTCTACGCTTTCAACAAATTGGATGTAGCAAATCAAGAGGAAAGAGCACTGTGCTTTCTCCCTGCCCTTACACTGCAGTAATCAAGGCAAAATTTAACTTGACAGAAAATCAATAATTATGGACCTCAAAATAGTGGTGCTTTTACATTTCTATCTGTAGATTTTTCTTTCAGAAATTTCTTTTTTGTATCTGGCTACTTCATTGATTTCATTTATCAGTTCTAGTAGTTTCTTGGTGGAATCTTGGGGGTTCTCTATGTACAGTATCATGTCATCTGTAAGTAGTTTTACTTTTTCCTTTCCAATTTGGATGGCTTTTATTTTTTCTTCTTGTCTGATTGCTGTGGCTAGGACTTCCAGTACTATGTTGAATAAGAGAGGTGGAAGCGGACATCCCTGTCTTGTTCCCAGTCTTAAGGGGAACACTTGTGGTTTTTGCCCATTGAATATGATGCTGGCAGTGGGTTTGTCATATATGCCCTTTATGATGTTTAGGTGTGTTGCCTTATTTCCACTTTGCTGGTAAAACTGTATGAAAAATCGTGATTTCCTAATACAGACTTGCACTAGGCACAGCACTATTTCAGTTTATACTGTTCCCACAGGTTGACCGTTGTCATCATGTGCACACAGTATTATTGGGTTCAGAGGCTTAATACCTACCTGAAAATTCAGAAGTAATTCGAGTGCTGGGAAGAATGAGATCCATAGTTGAACAAAAAGCTAACCTGGTGAATGCACACATGAATTTTTTCCAGGCTTCTTTCTCATTCTGGGAGGTGGTTCTGGAATTCCCTCCCACCTGCTCTGGCCAGGTACCACTCCCTTCCTTTGCTTCTTCTAATGTAACTTCACACTTGGTGCTTACATGCCTTTTCTTCCCAATCCTGCCAACACATCTTCTCTTTCAAAGACCTTCTGAAAATTCCACTTGTACCACAAACCTCCCTTAACCAAATAAGAGGGGAATGAATATTTTGTTCACCCAGCTACATCCTGGGATACAATAATCTTAAACTCCCAGATTGGAAGGGATGAAATACTAAAATATGCATCTACATGGATAAAGCTTTCTTACTGCATAATCTCTCAATTTGAGTTATTATCTCTATTCTCAACTGCATATCTGTAAGTCCATCTACTTGTACAATCCTCAGTGAGTCATTTTTTTAGAGTTTGTCCAGATGCTGACTTGTCTTTCTGAAATACTGTATGTGGTGGAAATATAATCATAAATTAATTTAAGTTGCTTTATTTTGCAATGTTCACCCAGAGAACTGAGAATGCACAATCCAGTATAGTTGTAAGGTTTACAAGCTGATGTTTTGCTATGTCGAGTTAGGTGCATTTGCCTTACTTTCTGTGATGATGTATCATCTGCTATTACTTATTAACTATTAGCAGAGCACATGGTGGCATTCTGGAGTAATTACTGTCATGCTCTGGCAGCTTATAGCAGTTCATACAACTCCAGAAGTTTCCTCACACTAGGGCAGGAAGGAAGCACTAGGAGATTCTGATTCAAGTAGCCTAATGGGATTGAATTTGAATTGGCATAAAAACACAAAAGACATGTCAGCAACAATTCACCTCAGTCTAAGAGAAATGTTCTCCTGGAAGGGTTTTTGCAAGTGTACACGGCCCTGGAAAGCACACTACTCTTCCTGCAAGGTAGAAAGGAAAGTGAAATACCTGCTCACACCTGTCTGTCATAGCAGGACCAAATCGTGTATGGCTGTGAACACAGTAAAAAGCAGCTAACAGAGATTGCCTTGGACCTGTTTCTTAAGAGGTGGTATCTTTGGGACCTTCAACGATACATCAGTTTCCTGTGGGAATTACACTGCATTTTCCTGGTAGAATTCCATATGTAGAAATTGTTGGACAATGCAGATGAACTGATACCCCAAAAGTATCCCAAAGTATTGCACTAGGCTAGGCAGCATTCATTAGACACTTATATGTGCATTTCAATGATTCAAGGTCATTTGGTCATCTAAATTTTATATTTTATTGAAAAAATAAAACAAAACATAAATGTTTGTCAACCTGTCACCTGGGAATAACCATGAAAGAAATTTGCCAGAGGCGAATCCACAGCAGCTGCAAACGTCTTTGTGTATTGTCAAGAGAGAACTCTAGCATCGCCTTTTAACCTCAACACAAATATCCTGTTCAGAGAGCACAGCTTCTATTCAACATACAATTTCAAAACACTATTCCTTGGGCAATTGCTCTTGTCTGTCTTTTCAAGCAGTTCACATGAGCTACACAATCACATGTTTTTATCACGCGTTAAAACACACAAGCTGGATCTAGGGAAGATACAAAATCCTGATAGTCTACCTCAGACAAGGGGTTTAAACTTGTTCCCTCCTCTCCGACACCTCTGCTATGGCCTTACTTTGAATCCTTGTCATCTCTTAGGCTATCCTCACAATGATTCTCTGTACTTCCATTTTCAGCAAAGACTCTCAGAATCAGCTTGAATCTCACCACGTGGCTCCTTGCTTAAAGACCCATGGGGCCTGCTTGATGCTCTCAGGAGAAAGCCCAGATCCTTCAGCAGGTCCTTCAATGCTCCTTATGATCTGACACTCTCCTTCCAGGACCCTGGGGTCCAGCTGTCACTCCCTCAACCAAGCACTTTCACATCTCCCTGCATTTGTTCATGCTCTTCCCTCTCCTCTCTGCTCTTGTAGTGCTCCTCAAGTTCAAACATCACAGCCTCTTAGAACTATTCCTCAGCTTCTTCCTTCCCTTAAAATGGTCAATCACTTTCTCCTCTGGTTGGAAGATCCCTAGGTCCAAGCACAATGCTAGGCATAGGAAGAATGTATATTTACTCTGTAGTTTTGTTCCCTGAAACTGCCTTGAATCTCCCACTCAGCAAAGCAGGCCATCTTTGGTTGAAAAGCCACAGATGGAGAGAGTGGAGCCTGTTGACTCACAGTGTCCTCCTCCACCTACCTCAGTGCCCTGCATTTGTAGGCATCTAATAATTTCAAAGAAGGGAAGCAGAGGGCTATTGATTCATTCTCAGGATTTCCTGAAGCTGATTCAGGGCATGTCCAGTTTGGGCTGATGCTATGAGTACATCCACCTTAACCGTTAGGACAAAATCTTGGGGTTCCAAACTTTTGTTCTAGTAAGGCAACTAGTTAGTTTCTTCAAAAATGAAACAGCAGCATCCCTCACTTGGAAAAAGACCTTGATCAGTAAAGAATTGAATTAACTCAGTAATTTCACTGAGGATGGTGTCCTTCCAATTTGGTAAAGGTAGCTGGAAGGTTTAAAAATAAAGTTAAATTAGTTTCCAGTTAATATATATGACATTTAGACAAAAAGGGACTATGTAAATTAAAACTTTTGATAGAGAGCAATCTTTGACATTGTTGACTGCTTAAAAACAAAACACCCAAAACAGAAATATTCTCTCAAGTTGGCTGACCCCTACATAAATAAAAAAATTATTTCACTCTAACTTCATTTTGAGTTTCCTGGACACATCTGCCCAGGGCTCGGGGAACACAATAGTACGATTTAACTTGTGGAATCCATTCAAAGAAAACACATGAGGGTCACAGAAGGAAAAGACTTTTATCACATGGTTAGATGGTGAGTTACTGCTTGGAGAAAAAGAGAGAAAGACCCCAAAATACAAAATGTTGCTATTGATTGCTGGGGGCTGAGCCACTGAGGAGATAAATGCTAGTTAAGTTTGACCATTAAGCTCCCTCACCCACCAGATAATTTTATTCACTCCATAAACATTTAAAAGTTAATTCACAAGAGCCACTGTGTCCTGTGCTATGAAGTGTGCTGGGGAAAGTGACAATGAGTAGATACTGATTCTTAGCCCAGGAGGGTCTGGGACTGGTAAAGCGCACTTACACGGCGCTGTTGGCATTGCCACACTGGAAGTGGTAGAACGGGTGGGGGAAGTGGGTGGTCAGAGAAGACTGCACTTGGGAAAGGAGTTTGACTCGAGTCCAAAAACACACGCTTCAGGTTTAATTCACGTGACACTTGCTGAAAATGCTGCCGCAGTAGATCTTCATGTGCTGCTCTGCTAGCAGTCACTCTGCACAGTTGTGAATGTGAAAGAAAGGTTTCTCACCTGGGGCACTTCAAATGGCTCACTTTCTGAAGTTTCAGATATATATATGCCTTTACCAAGATGTCTGTGACTGGAGTGGTAAAGATCAGATCACCAAGCTTTGTGACAATAATGTCACAAAGAGACTCCAGGATTCTTCAATTGATGGTCACATTGTCTTGGTAATGGGCAGACATGATACAACCATGAACTTACAGAGGAATTTAGACAAGCATTAAATAGCTGCAGTAATAAAAATAATGGCTACCTACCACTTATCAAGCAATTAATTACTAGAGTGAGACTGCATTCCAAACATTTCATACATAGTAACTCTAACTGTTATGGGTACATATATATACATATACATATATGGATATTAGTCCTTTATAAAGATGATGCCTCCTTACAGAATCAGTTTAAGTACCCTGTTCAAAGTCACGTAGCAAGTAAGTGGCTGTGGCAAAGCACATGTTCATAGCTATCCCAAATCACATGGAAAAAGTAAATCAAACAAGCTTAAATAAATTCTTCCCATACTATGTATCACCACCAAAATGAATGAACCCAGTGGTTAAAAAAACATAAGAATAAAAAAAACATAAGAATACTTGGCCATAGCAAAGTAAAACATCCTGGCTCCTCCGCGTGGAGAAGGGCCTGGTCTGACAACCCCAGGTGTGCGCTGCTTCCTGGTGGTGTGGGTGCTGCACACCTCCTTACAGGGAACCCAGTGGAGAACTAGGTGTGCATAGTGGGCCTTCTTTGCGCCACCTGATCAGTGTTGCATCACTTTCCTCTGCAGCAGGGCTCAGTGAAGAGTGGGCTTAACTTTTGTTTCCATCACAAAGAGATAAAAGGAAATAACCCAAATGGGATGATTCTCCTGGCTCACTCTTCCAGACTTGATTAACTTTCCACTTAAAGTAAAGGAGACAGACTTGACCTCAAGCTCTGAGCACACGGGCCTTTGCCAGACCCCCGCTGTCAGGCATGGCTAGGTCTTCGCCTGACACTGTACAGTGTCTTAACACTGTACATAAAAAAACATTCTAACCTTTCTCCATTGTGTGGGTCAACAGCAGAAACTTCATGAAAACACTGAGCTGAAGAAAGCAGGCCAGTTGTCATCTTTTAGTATAAAACAAACCAATTAGACACAGGCTGAAATGGGTACGCACGTCTCAGGAACAGTATTAACAATTGATCTCTCTCCTTTTCCCAGAGCCCGAAGAGCATTTTCATTCTTTTGGCCCAAGAAGTGACAGTCTCTTAGTCACCCCCTAAAACAAAGGCCCTGTTGGTAGAACAACACGATATTGAATGAGCTCATCGGGACAGTCCGATGACTTACTTTGTGTATAAGGGACACTTGAAAATTGTTGAATAGGCCTTCAATCACTGAAGTGTGTAGACTTCATGATCGGTTAGATCCTTTGCCTGAACTCATTTAATATTTACCCAGATAACTATACTTTTCAGTCTTTGACTTAACTTCAGGCAAAGTTTTTCTTAATTTCTGTATCAGGCCCATCCAACCCAGGCTCTTTATATCTTGTCAGCTTGAAAATGCACGCAATAGTATATGTTACTCCTTTGACCTTAAAGTGCATTTCTAGCACTGCGATAGTACTCTTACACCACCCCTGGTCATGACCGTGGTTCCAGACTGGGGGTCAAGGACTGAGTCTGTTTCTGCCTTCCACAGAACTTTCAAACCTACCAAATAACAAATGGTTTGGATACATATGGTCACTAAAATGAATTCAGATGATGACTTTTGGTTTATAGAGACATCTTTATTATTCAATGTGCTTGTGACCATCAAC
>PVKM010020131.1:0-23542 GCA_004027735.1 Carollia perspicillata | reverse complement strand
TCCCCGCTCCACCCCACCCCACCCCATTGCCATTCCCTGGCAACCGCCAATCCAGTCTCTGTTTCTAGGAACTAGACTTTTTTATAGTCCACATATAGGACGAGAGAATAGGAGACAATCTTGGGTTCTCGCCTTCACCATTTGGAATGTGACAACTTCTTCCAGAGACCAGAAGAGCCCCAGACGCCCCAGACATTGCCGGCCTTTACAATCTGCAAATGTATCCAGAGTCCGGGCTTCACATTGTTTGAAATGTAAACGCCTAGGGACACAGTGGTCCAGACTTCCTGGCACTTTGGGATTTAAACTAGAGATTGAGGAATTAACTAGCCCAATTGCTACAGATTAAATCCCCTGGTATGTGAAGAGCAAAATATTTCTAGGGAAAGTAAAATCAAACATTCTTTTTCTTTATATCATATACATTGACCTGTATCAGGAAGCTAGGGCTATTGACAAGAAGACTGAAATATCCACTTAAGTATTATTCTCCTCTAATACTTTATTAGCTAAGTCCTGTGCCTGGAAGTAGCCAGTAGCCATTATCAGTTTATTAATCATGGCTCATCATAGATTGAGTCTACACAATAAAAGCTTTTTTAAATGTAAATTGTAAAGCAAAGGGCTTTTCTAGAGTCTTTACTTACAGAACTACCATGAAGAGAAAATGTTTTCTAGTGAAGAGTAAACAACTTTACGTACTGGTGAAAGAAGGATTAAGAAAGTGGCAGTAACCCAGGGAGGGGGAGAGTATAACGGGGGGAAAGGGGGTAGGGTTTTCAGGAACATCTATAAAGGACCCATGGACAAAACCAAAGCTGGGTAGGATCAAGGGTGTGAAGTGGGGATGGCTGTGGTTGGGGGAGTGGTGCAGGGAAAATGGAGACAACTGTACTTGAACAACAATAAAAAAACATTTTTAAAAAGTGGCAGTCTATGCCACATGGCAAGAAATTTTATGTAATAGACAAAGTAATAAATATAGTAAACATTATACTTACTATTGTCAGACACTATTCTAAACATCTTAAATATATTAACTCATTTAAAACAACATGTCTATAAGAAAGGCATTATTATGACCTCTATTTTACAGATGAGAAAATAGAGACATAAAGAGATTAGGTGACCTTGAAGATCCAATACTTTGTATGCAGCAGAGCCTGGCCTCCAAGCCACTGTTCTCTTTTTTATTTATTTTATTTTTTATTATTTATTTATTTATTTATTAGACAGAGGGGATTGGAGGAAGCAAGAGAGGGGGAGAGAACCATCAATGTGCAAGAGATATATCAATTGATTGACTCTTGTGTGCCCCTAACTGACAACCTGGCCTACAACCTAGGCACATGCCCTGCCAGGAATTTAACCTGCGACCTTTTGCTTTGCAGGCCACCATTCCACCCACTGAGTCACATCAGTCTGGGCTCAATGTTCTTAACCTTGACATTATGTTGCTTCTCTTTTTACTTGAATGCAAGTCACTGTGGTCTAGGTATAAATTGTGTATTAAGCAATGCAATTTTCATCATAGTATTTCATTTCTTAGAATGGATCACATGGAAATAATTTTTCCTCCAAAATCTCCCTGATAACCATAATATGGACATCAGCCCTTAATATATTATAGTATTGTACTGATTTCATAATTTATTTTTATTTAATTCTCACCCCAACCCTATATATTATTATTATTATTATTTTTATCATCCATTTTGCAAATGAGAAAATTAGCGCTCAAAACTATTAAGTAGCTGTCTAGAAGTGAGAGAGCTGGTAAGGGGCAGAGGCAGGTTCCAACCTTGGGCTTGACCAGGAAGAATGCACACACAGATATGCTCACTGCACTCCAACCACGCTCCACATATTTTGTTTTTCCAGAGACCAGACTGGAGAAGGTTGACAGGTAGACTATTATTTGAAGAGCTCCCAGAGGTACAGATTGAGTCTTGACAAAGCTTCAGATTTGTTGATGACCTGAGGCTCCTTAGGACTAAATAAAACTGTGTATGCCCAGGGATTTGCACAGCATGCCTTGTCGAGAACCCAAAATTCCGTAAAGACGTCTCAAGATTCAACTCTTCAAGCAGAATTAAACCTTAAGTGTTTTTGTGAAATATTGGACTTTCCAACATTTTAAGTTTGCATATCTATATAAATAATGAATCCAGTTATTTCTGGATTTCTATTTTGTAACTAGGCTTTAAGAACTATCCCAGAGGTACTGAACCATGTTTGTAAAGTAGGTGAGCTATGTAACTTCTTAATGGTTCAGATATTTATTTTTCTTGTTTCGGCAACAAAGGTATAGGAACAATTTTAGTGCATTCCCCCAAATACAACCATATATTCAATATCATCATTATTTTAAATATATATCATAATGATTCATTACCATACAGGTGGCTATGTGTGACTAAATTTCATTAAATGTTGCCGCTTGAGCGAGATTCTATGGTCTTATTTATATAAAGCCTCTATGGCTTAAAGTAGTTTGAATTGCCTAAAGCAAATAAAGCATTCCATTCTGATCTCAAAATATATGATCATAGTTGATCCAGGATATGATGCTATGAAACTAATAGTTTTGACCATACTTTATCAAAACTAAACTATTATATTCAATTTGAAGCTGTTTCATGTTATATCAATATAAAATTTATCAAGACATCGGTGTCTATAAGTTTTAGTTCTCATAACTATAAATTGAAAACAATAAAATATCCCACTGATAAAGACCCTAAAATATTGCAAGGATGCTTTAATTTTATGTGGGTTACTTGCATGCATAAACATTCTATCTGTTTTGAAAAGAACCTAGGTGTTTACTAAACCTAGATATTTACAGAACGTGGGTATTTAATAAGACCTTGATAATAATACAGTAGTAAAAAGCAAACAAGAAATGAAGAAGGGAACTAAATAAAGAAGGTAAAGTGTAATAGTACAAGTAAAAAGTGTTTTATTAAGAACTAAACTACAAAGGTATATTTTAAAATATTCATTCTAATAATAAATGGGCACCAAAAATAGTAATGAATACTATATCACAAGAGTAAACCTAGTGTAACTTTCCTCAACTTAAAGGAATGAGTACAATACAAATTACAAACAAAAACAACTTAATTTAAATGACTTATGCCCAATAAATTTAATTTAAACATAAAAACAAATATATGACTTACAAAAAAAATAGCGCTGGTAACTTCTCCATTTTCTTCAGCTTTTCAACGAAAAGTGGAAACATCTGTGTCATGTTTTCTGCACTAACAGCCAAATCGGGACTAAGATTCTTCAGGACCATTTTGGCCTGCAGCAATAAATAAATAAATTGGTTGTTTTAAGTTCTTCATAATAAAGAAAGGAATTATTACTTTTGACTAAAATATTGTCATTATTGCCTCATCTCTGTTGCTATGATTTTTAAATTATACATGATAAAAGAGAATTAATTATATCATAAATATTTGCAAAGAAGCATCAAAGAAATATACAAATCAATACACGAGAGGACAAACCGATAGACAGTAACATGCGTACATAGACATGTGTGCACTGTAACATGCAATTGCTCGAGGCAACACAAATCAGTCAGTTTAGCAAATGATGCCAGTTTCACTATGGCAGGAGGTGGGGTGAGCCAGTTTTCTTCGTGGCATACAGAAAAATCATTTCCAAACATGTTAAAGATTTTTTAATGAAAAGAGAAGCAGAAGAAAATCTAAGTTAATTATATTACAATTTTGTATGGGAGGAGAAAATCTAAGTTAAAATATAATATTAAAAATCATGTGAGAAAAGTCTAATATATGGCACTCCCCTCAAATCAGAAACTTCAATATGTGGCAATAAAGCAAACATCAAAATATGAAGACCAGCAACTTACTTAAAATAACTTATACGAGCTCAGGTTAAGGTTTTTGTTTGCTGTTGTTTTTTAATCCTCACCTGAGGACGTGCTCACTGCTTTTAGGGAGAGAGGGAGGAAGGGAGAGCTATACCAATATGAGAGGCAAACATCATAGGGTTGTTTCTCATACGTGCCCTGCCTGGGGACCAACCCTACAACCTAGGCATGTGCCCTGACCGGGAATTGAACCTGCGGTTTTTTGGTTTACAGAACAATACTTCAACCAGCTGGGCCACATCATCCAGGGCACACCAGGTTACTATTTTAATATACAAATAATTCATACAAATTAGAATAATAATTATTTAAAAATTTTACTAAAAAATTGAGTCAAAAGTTCTTCTCAGTTACTGTTAACTGCGATTCCAGTATCTATATGGCCACAGTACCAAGAACACTGACTGACTGTGGATGACAACTCTATTCTTCCTGTGCCATAACATCCGTCAGGAACTTGTGGCTTTTGGCATATTTTAGGAGGCACAGAGGATGAGGCAAAGATCAATTTCTTTTCTCTCTTTTTATTCTATCTCAGAATCTAGTCTTCATGTTCAGCTTAAAACCCTAAAATGAAAATTAAAGATTAAAAGAAAAACAAAACAACTGTAATGATTGAGCAATGCAGCTGAAGAAAACAAAGATGGCACGCTTTGCCAAAAACATGTGTGAAAATTACCTCCTCTACATTGCCATTTTTAATCCAATTTGCTAATTCTGCCTTTAAGCTCTCTTCATATTTTCTAGCATCCATCTTCTTAACAACTATTTTATTCTTAAAATGAGTGAAGTTCTCTGGACACAGCTCCTTGAAAAGAAATACCACAAAATTAAATAAAATCATACAAGAAAATCAAAGATGTTTCTTTAATTATGCATTTCCTTAACAGAATGACAAGCTTCTTGAAAGTACAGACCCTCGAACCCCTTTTCTCCCCATTGTTTCTAGTACCTAAACCAATAAAATGAAAAAACACTTCAAAGGAAAGAATGCAGAGCAAAAACAAATAGATTAAAATGGGCAGCAATTAGGGTAAAGAGAAAGAAGGGGAGTGCAATGAAAGAAAATGGAGGTATATAAATCCAAGACATAAGAGGAGACTCAAGTCTCTCAGAAACTGAGAGAAGAAATACTTTCAGGAATTCAGTGACATTCCATGCCATTCAAGTAAAATATATAATGTTAGAAAGAAGAATGTCTGAGAACAGGCAATTGTATTTTGGAAAGAGTCCATTGATAATTTTAAAAGATCAGATGCAAATGATTAGAAAGCATAAGATTTTGTCTTTCAGAACAGTAAGGCTGCCATCCACTATACCAGAATTCAAATTAATTCCATAATTATTATTTACCTGGGCCCTGGGCCAACTTTCCCAGCATTCATACATGGTGTCATAAAGCTGAATGGTTTCTCGAGGTGAAAGGATAAGATCAGAAGGGAATCCATATCTTTCGATCTATGGTTAAAATAAAATTGAAATTTTTAATAGTTTTTTATTTCATCTTCTGTTCAAACTTTTGCCTTGCAGTCACTATCATGAACCCAAATACACTGAAAACAGCACTTGAACTAAAATGTTCAAATGACAATTAGTGCTAAATGCAAACAAAATGCTCACCAAGAGTGTCCCTAATGTACTGAAATAGAAAAAAAAGGCGTCCAAAAAGTTTTTGTGTTATCTCCTAAGATCTTTTAATTCAAATTAGAGTACTGGGAGGTTAAAATATGTGTGGACTCATTTAGGCAAGAAAACAAGACTTCTACCTAGCAGCTGAAACTGAAATTAGTTTATGAATATGATCATTTAATTACCAAGCTAGGCTAAAACCGGCCAATTTCATTGGCTGAAGTTCTAAGATCAGAGCCGGGTCAACTTTAAAACTAAATCTCTCAGATCACTGGGAAGACATTCAAGGGAGCTTCTCTCCAGGTCACAGACTTGGTTCTGCTTTAAGCCTTCTGGATATGCAAGTCATTATCTTTTGCACAAGTATCTGAAAAGTATAAATTTAAAAAACCCTGCTCTCAAAAATGTTGCATTGTAGTATTTTCTACTGGTTTCAACCACTATTGCCGTGAATCCATTGCCTGTTAAACTATGATCCCTGAGATGTTAAGAGGCATTCTTCAAAAGAAAAGGCAGGGCTGTGTTTTCATAGCTGTTTTATTAAATAGGCTTCTTCAAGATTTTGCATTGGAAAGGTTAAATCTAAAAGAAAAGACTATAATATGCAGATTTCTCCAAAATTATTTGAAAATTGGATACCCGTTTTTAGTAAATAGCTTTTAACAAGTTACGAAACTCAGATTTGGAAATTCTGAACTGAAAAAAGTATTCCAAACACAATACAGTCAAAATAAAATTGTTTAGTAGAATGGAAAGTCAGTAGATTCTGAAACAGATCTAGTTTTAATTCCACCTATACATGCTTGTTCCTCCTCCATAATATAGGAACTAAAATATCCGTACTCTCACCTTACAGACTGTGGTAAAATCAGACGGGATACATGTGTCAACACATGGTTTTCAAACTTTTAAAACTAGTAGATAAGTCCTGAAGATCTAATGTTCACTATAGTGATTATAGACAAATACTGTATTACAAACATTAAATATAGTAAGAGATGATATCTAATTATTCTCACCAGAAAGAGAAATGATAATTATGTGACTTGATAAAAGTTTTAGCTAAGGCTACAATGACAATCATATTGCAATATGTAAATGAATCAAATCAACCCATTGTATACCTTAAACTTATACAATCTGATATGTCAAATATATTTCAATTAAAAATCAATTAGGCTTGTAAAAAACTATTGGGCACAAATAATTGCATGGAATCATCATTTAGTATCTCTTAGTTTAAGCATTGAAAGCTAGCCCACATTATGCCAAAACAGTAAGTGAACATATTATTTTGGAATGTTAGCATTTTGTTCTCTTATTATTACTACCTAAAAGTGTAGTAATGATAAAAGTAATTTATTCTCTCTAAATTTAAAAATAAATAAATCCAAAAATTATCATAATTTTCAAGACTTAAATCTCTTTCAGTCACTAGAGTGCTTATGATTTCTTAGATCTCTTAGCCTTATACAGAAGCCCGAGTTCCCTCATTCCTATCATGAAGGACAATTCTGTCTATGACATAGATTTGTTGTAGGGATTAAGTTAGATAACTTACATGGTAGGCCTAGTAAAACACCTGGCACATGGCCGATGCTTCAATTATGAATATGATTCACTAACTTACAGTGCTTAATTTTAAAATTTATTTTAACAATTCTATTGCCAACAGCTGGGAATTAAATTTGGTTGTTCTCCACCATACAATAATTAATGAGCTGGCAAAAACTGAGCCAGTCTAGGTAGAAAAGAAAGAGACATAAAAGCCATAGTGTATTACAGAATTGCATACTTGAAATGTCATGAACCAATGTCACTCCATACATTTAATTTTTTAAAAAGTCATAGATTAGAATCATTCTTCACTTATAAACACAACAGTATTATGCTATGATGTTATTTTTGTACATCACTGTCTCTAACTCTATAGGCAGTGGTAGACATTGATCCGCGCTGAAGAGAGCTAGGCAATAGTTCTTTCACAGACTTCCTGGGGACTTCCAGGAGCGAGCAGCTGTTTATGTGTGGCATAATTGGTGGCAAAGGCCAAACTCCGCTCTTTGCCAGAAGTAAGCCTTATATAGATTGAAGGCAATCCCTCACCTCAGTTAGATTAAGGTCAGCTCACTCATTCTGCCCCACTCCTTCCCTTTTGAAAGCATTTCTATGATAGGGCTATAGAGGAGACCACCAAGGTAGATGGTTCTTCTCCTCATGTTGCCACAAATTGTTTGATTTTTTCTTGCCACTCAGTTCTTTCATACTAATCTGAAGTATAATACACAATGATTTGCTCATTTGGAGAGGTCTCCGTGCTTTTTTATCACTACTACTTTAGGAAGCATCCTATATAAACATGTTACACACACAGTGTCAAAACATATTTAATAACACCTAAGCCTTTGTGTTCGTCTTATGTTCCCGTTGCAGAAGTCTAGAAGTCTTAAAAGGACTCGTACAGCAGCATGACCTTTGCAAGTCATCTGGGGTCAGAGCACACTGTAGCTGTCTGCTGCTTTCCAGTTACTCCATTAATAGCTACTGAAAACAGAGGAAAGGCACTTGTACCAAAATGCTAGTCTCGTCAAGTACTCCAAACCACTGGACTCATTGCTACTTGACAATAACCTGCCTTGAACCATCCTACCCAAGATAAATATTTTTTAAAAAATACTATGATGTTTTTAAAATGCCAGGTAATAATGGGGGAAAGAAAACAAGAGAGAAAGGAGTATTATTTATGGGTTGGCTTGTCATCTATATTTGTAGTTTTGGGGTTTGGGTTAAGTCACTGGAATTTTGTCCATACGTTAGTTTTACTTAAATTTTAGATTGGGCCACTGCAACACAAAAATGAAATATCTGTAACAAAATCCAATTAGAAAATCACAATCATTATGATTCACTCAGTTGCTTTTAGGAGTCATTGCATCATAGCCAACGTTCTATAAGGTGAATCTCACGCATTCCCTCATTCAAGTATTTGTTCAGCAGACCATTCAGAATACTGGGCTAACTAGAGCTTCAATGGCCATTCCTGAGAATAGGATGAGACAGCAGGCTCTGGAATCAGTCTGAGATTGCATCCCAGTGCCACTGCTTACTTAGGACGACAGCGAGTGAGTGAATGAGTGAGGGAGTTATTTAAGTTCTTTATGCCTCACCTTCCTCATTTGTAACGTGCAAGTAGTAATATGGTATCCATGCTAAAATTGTGATTGTTAAAAAAGGCAACATGCAAAATTCTTAGAACACAGATTAAGTGTGCAATTTAGGCTGGCTATCTTTATTTAACATACATTTACTAAGTACCTTTATATATATAGGAGTTCATTGGGAACTATAAGGACCCAAAATTTGCCTTCAAGTAGTTATTCTAGTAAGATAAAAAAGACATGTAATCAACCTCAGCAGCAAGCTGGCCATGACTATTGTCAGATATGAATACAGAAAAGGTGTTATGGAGAGATTACATCCAGCTAAGAAAGTCACAGAAGGACCCTAAAGTGGTTTCACATTAGAAGAGTCATAAAAGATAAACGGGTTCTGGACAACTTGCATTAGGCATCTGAGGTGAAGTATTCCAGGAATAATATAAATGATGAGGACATCCAGGTAAGGTACACCGAGTAGCTGAATAGAGAGGACTGTCAAGCCAGGTGACAGAAGACCTTGGAAGCCATGCTAGGAGTATGTATTTAGCCATTTCCAAAGGAAAGGCACTAAAGACTGGGCAAAAATCAGAATTATCTTTACGACTTGTTTATCTAAATTAGCTTTGTGGATCCAGAAACGTTATTTATGCAGAACATGGAACGACTTCCTGCAATGTGCAAAGTTTCACATGCTTCAGAAACTGTCAGATTGGAAGGCTTGATATGACAACAGAATTTAAAATATATTTAATTTGCCAGATCTTGGAAGGAAGACAAACTAGTAACTAATTATCACTTTAAGAAGCAACCATGAGCCATTCCTGGGAATAGGATGAGAAAAGAAAGAAAAATAGGCAAGAAAAAAATCAGAAATCTTGCCCCACTCAAACCCCAGTGCCCCAAATGAAGTCCTCTGAAGATGTCCATATTATTGCTTCACTTCCAAAAAACCATGTTCTGATTACTAAGTTAATGAAAAGTGATTTTCCTTGTTCAACCTAATTCATGGTGATCAAGTTGTCACACACACTAGAATTGTCTATGTGTATTTTCAGCCTCGCTGACAGAAGAATTCGTTTCAGAGAAGTAGACAGATAGACATGGGTGCCAGAAGAAAGGCAATGGACAAAGAAAATATCCAAGAATAAATAAAATTAACCAAAAAACTTCAGGTTGAAATTTTCAGTCATTTTTAAGTTTTGTGGATGCAGACATTATGGAACCAGTGAAAACTATTCTTGTTACTGTTAAAACTAGGGTTAAATATCTGTTATACAGTATCTATATCTTCATTCTTGTAAGTGTCAAGCATCTTTTCAACTGTGATATGTTCTTTATATCACTCAGATCAAATATGGCTGAAGTATTACTTACATGATCTGTTGTTAGCACAGCGCATGGGTGAAAATGTTCAAAATGAATATCATCATGTTTTATTGAACATATATGCTTCTCTAAATCATTGTATCTCTCTCCATACAGCACTAAAAATGAAGGGCAAGAATTTCCCAGTGAATGAACACACAATGACTGGAATAATTTAAAATAAAGAATAAAACCCCCACAAAGATATCAAACATACCAAGTCTAACTTTATATGATTGCTTCCTTTGAGAGTAGTCTTTGTGATAATTGCCACGATGGCCAGCACTCCTTGTAGCAGCAATATTTTGTTCTATTATACTGTCTGCTTCTTTCCAGTACCGTTTTACTGATTGTAGCCACCTTAAAAAAGAAACTGACATATTATTGAGGCAGAATATGAAACTACTTTCTGTGACATCAAATACTTTTAATAAAGAAAATGCCATGTGTCTTAAACACTGCACTTAATGTAATAGGCCCTGCAATCCAACAAACTGAGATTGAATCCTAGCCTCCTCACTACTGGCTGTGATCCTCACTATATCACTCAATCTCTCAATGCCTTATTTTTTGCATTTTAAAATGGAAATAATAATAGTAGTGTTGGCAATGCTATTTAATAGTAGTAATGGAAGTAGTAAATCATAAGGTTGTTGGGAATGTAAAATAAATCGATACATGCAAAGCACTTAGAACAGTACCTAGCATATTGGCATCTTTGCTCTAATTGTTATTATTAGTGGGTAAAAATATAGCCCAATGACAAAATGATATGAGGCTTTAAACTAATAAGTCTTTGCTATCTTTCTAAACATGTAGAAAATGGGACAATATAAGCAATCTCAAGCTCCATGAGCGAGTATGTCATTATTCCATTTTATTTTTCTTTCCTGGTAAAGGACAAAAAAACCATAACCGATTACTTCTGGGGAACCTTTTTGAGGTGTGGGGGGAATTTCTTACTCAGCTGCAGGTCTGGCTGGGAGAGTCCTAGATTTCCCCTCACCGCATACAGCCTTGCTCAGCACCTGCCAGTGGGTGCTAGAGAGACTCTTTCCTTGAATATCCACAGATAAGTTAACAAATTCACAAGGATGCTATGAAATATTTCAGAACCCACATGGAAAGTATGATATGCAAAAGAATGTTTAATGTTCAAAAGAAAAAACTGTTTTATCTGAATCGGAATCTACTGCCTACTCGGTGAGATGTTCGGGATTGCTTATTGTAGCCGAAAGAGCCAGAAAGGGACATCGGATCATGACGAGAAGATGCTCCCAAATTTCTGCTCCAATTTCTCCCCCGAGACAATGGACCTATTAAAAATAAAATTTCTCTATTAAAAAGTTAATTTAAAAATAAAACATGAAAATAGACACAGAAGGCTGAATTGTCATACCTAGCTTCCAGTTACCTTTAATCAACAGTGCAAAATTTTTATGTATAAAATATATATACTATACTTTATATATTATATATACAGTATATACATACAGTATATAGTATATATACTATACTATATACTGTATAGTATATATTGTATATATAATATATAGTATATACAATATATAAGATACAATATATAAAACATATAAGGTATATTATATATTACATATATGAAAAGTCAGGAAACAGAAAATATTGACATACAAATTTTCCCTAATCCCAATAACCAATCCATTAATAATTCCTCTTTATCCTACTCCCAAAAATTATTTAGAAACCTATGCATTTCTCTCCATGCTTACTGCCAACCAAGTCACTATCTCAGTTGCCTACCACAGTATCCTCCTATGTTCCCAGCTTCCCCCTCCCTGCCCCTACATTCTCCACATCACAGCCAAAACGATGTATCTAAAAGGTAAATTAGATTAGGCCATGTCCCTAATTAACTTTCTTCAATGTCTTCCCTTCACTTGTGGAACAAAATGTGAAGTCTTTAACAAGGTGTAAAATGCCCAACATATTCTGGCCCCTTCTTGCTTCCCAGCTTTATCTCAAGCCATTCTTTCTCATCTTGCTCCCAATTTTCTCCAGACACACTGGCCTTTTCTTTGTTCCTTGAGCATAACTTTCCTATCCAGAGCTTTGACATATATTGTTCCCTCTGCTTAAAATGCTCTTGCTCCCTCTTTTCAACCTGTATTAACATCAACTTCATGTCACTCTATTAGAAAGACTTTTCCGACTGTCTGTTCCATAGTTGTCCTCCTATGGCCTCCCTGCCATTACCACAGTCATGGTCATGATAGCCCCTCTGTTTTCACCCAAACATGTACCAGTGTGGGCTGGCATAGCCATTTGTGTGCTTAATTGTTTAATTATCTTTGCCCCATTACTCTGTGACCTTAGACCTAGGCATCCCCAGCACCAATAGTGCCTGGCAGTGTGGAGGTCCTCCTTAAATATTTGCTGAATAAATAAATGAATGTCTTTTGACCAAATAAAACAAACTGAAATAGATTCAGGGAAGATTCTCAAATGTGGTATTATTTAAACAGATTAAAGTATGACAACTGGCAATCAACTGGAAAAGACTTAAGATAATTAAACATTTTTTTCCCACCACTCATTTGGCTTTTCCCTGGTCCAATAATATACCACTCTGCCAATACAAACTCTGGGCTTGGTAGTAGACAGCACATTTCCCTGGTCCTACCAGAATGTCAGCCTTTGCAACCTTTCAGCTGTACCCTTACATGAAAAATATTCATACTTTTGAGATTAAAGTACAATTTAAGGTTCTAGATTGAGAAAACCAAGTTGTTGGATGTTTTTTGAACAGGAACGTTCAAGGCCTTCCAGATGCAATACTTACAGATTAACCAAAAATTAGTGTCAAACAAATCAGAAGCACAACCTGCTTGGTAGCTCCAAATTTATAACAAGAAAAGTTAAGTTAAATAGAGACATCATCTTTTTCCCCTTTAAACTGAAAATTCCTTGGAACACTGGAATGTATCCTTTTATAATGTTTTAAGTTTCTTTGAGTAAGTATTCCTAATAATACCGCTATACTGCTATAAATTGCTATAAATACTGCTATAAAATGTTCTCAATATCTTCCACTTGCCCCTATAAATCTCTAGTGGTCTCTAGTTCCATTGTATTTGTCCAATGGAGAGCCTCGGTAAGTGATCAGAAGAAGCCAGGGGAATAAGAATGAGGTCTTTGTTGGCTCCCTGACTGGAAGGTTACCTTGAGCCAGCTATGGCCCTCAATTAAAGTAAGGACTCCTTACATGTGGCCCACTCAATCAGAATCTCCTTTTGAGTCTAAATATCTGCTTCTTTGCCTGTCCTTTTAAACCTAGGGGTAAGCTACCAGCTCTGAATTACTGCACTAACCTTTATAGTTGTCCTCAGGTACACCTTTGGAAAACACTCTTCTTCAGTTGTATTTTTAAGTGTGCCACTTGTTTTCAGTTGGCACCATGATTGATAAAATAACTTATATAAGTGGCATCACTGTTAGAGCCCAAATCCTTTGCTTTAGAGATTAAACATTGAATTTTGACATCTCTGGAAAATGTGTGCCACAGTGGGTATTTTGGTTCCTCTGAAACAGTAGACACACCAATGACAGATTTCTCTCCCAAACAGAGCTCTGCAACACACTCCAATATGCCTACTGAGTCACAACAGGAAAGTAGAGCCACAAAATTGAGTATGATTCACTGTGAAAACCATTCAGAATGAAGTGCCATCCAAATCTGAACTCCATACAAAGGGACAAATATCCTGAGGCCCGAAAGATCTTCATTCTATGTTCATGTACACTAGGAAATTAACCCAGAGAAATAACACCAAGTCTACCTCATCAAATATAACGTATCTGATCCTTTTCACCCATTTTTGGCGATGAGGAGCTAACAGCAGAATTTCAAGGCAGGCAGGCACTGTAATAAGTACCTAAAATAAAGGACATTGTATAAACAAACATTTTGAGCATTTGCTATGTACACACATAGTTATAAGAATATAAAAGACAGTTAGAATTCCTGAACATATCTGCTGATAAATAGGATATAATATTGCTTCTAAGAGTGTCTCATTAAAATTGTGATATATTAGTTAGAACCTTATGAAACTGCAATTTTATAGGCCAGAATGGTAAATATCAGATTTGAAATTTAAATTCTTATTTATGAGTATTCAAAGTAATAAAAGTAGAGAGAGCTCATTGTCACAGGTTTATAGGTTCATTTTTTTTTCAAAATCTGACCATGAGATACATCTTAGGTTGAAAAACATTCATGAAGAACCAACAACTATGGAAGTGTGGGGAAGCAAGACAGGGCAGAGGGAGAGCTGAAGTTCAAAATAGGACTGATGAAGCTTGGACCAGCCTGGCTCAGAGTTCTGGAGTGAATAATGGCTGTCAAAGCAATTCCACATGCAGCTAAAATGGCCCGGTGTTTATACCCCCACCTAGCTCAGTCACAGGATGCAAACTAAGGAGGCAGAACTGGGAGAACAGACAGCTGGCATTTGCCTTGACCACACTTCCACATCTGAGCAGCAAGTCCTTCCCTGAAAGATGATCTGGGTAGCACATCTCTATATCTGCTGTGCAGTGTTCTATAATCATGCTTCTACTTTTTGTTTAGTCTTAATTGTTTATCTGTGAGTTCAAGGAGGAAAAAACTGTCCAGGACTTACTTAACATCCAATTTTCTAACCATAATACAACATTTAAAAGATGACAATGAGCATCCTATTCATCAAGAAAAATGAGAGAATTTTACTTATCAGGAAAAAGTAATTCTGATTGGAAATTGGTATTTGTTGATTTTTTATAACATTGGGTTAATTCATATCATTTGGAACCTAGTTATAAACCAAGATGATGCAATGAACTATAAATGAAATCTGAAATCAAAATATAAGTGTCCATCTATTATCCACTCTTTAAAATGTATCAGTATTAAAATTTCTCTAAAGATATTCCATCTTCGGTAAACTCAATAAAATAATTTCCCTCAGGTCCTATGGAGATGTTGAATTTCTAGTAAAAGACATGTAGATACTGTTATATAACTTGAAACAAAAGCATTAATATATCCTACCTGACAGTTTAGGGCATCGTGACGATAGTCCCTTGTAAAAACACCACACAGGCATTCACCATCTGGCATAATTTTGGTGTAACGATTCTGAACAGTTGCTGCCACTTGATTAACAAGGGCCTAATTGACAAGGAAATTGATCCATTAATCACATAATAAAGTACAGGTAAAACCTCAGAGAACACAGGGACCATATAAAAATATATGCTGCTATGAATGCAGAAAGCTTAATGACTGCTCTCACATATTCATCTACTCTAAATACACTGATATGCTCTTTTTAAGATACTTTACTAAGCATGTGATCCTCATTGATAAACCTTGACATAAAGCAAAATGCGAAAAAATGGCTTCATCGGGAAGGAAAAAACAGAGAACACTGCTCAGACATCAGGAAGAAGACAAACAGCTGATATCTGAATGACCAAAGTTTGGAAATAATTGTGAGCCCTCTATAGAGGAAAGGTCAAATGAGAGACAGTCAAGCTACCTTTGTGGTTCTTATATTTGGGGACTTCCCCCAGACACCTTAAGTCTGAATATAGACATGAGTAAGTAGAACCACGCTCTGGATCAACCAGGTAGCCCCGTCAGCAGAATCTGAGTGTGTGTAAACCTCTGAACATCACTCTATTTCACACTTTATGCCATTAAAAATACACATAGATTAAAATGTAAACTTTAAAACATAAACATAAAACTAATAGGAAGCAAACATTTCAGCCCTAGCTGCTGTGGCTCAGTGGATTGTGTCCTGGCCTGCAAACCAAAGGCTCGCCAGTTCAATTCCTAGTCAGGGCACATATGTGCACTGCAGGCCAAGTCCCTAGTTGGGGGTGTGCGAGATGCCACCACACATTGATGTTTCTCTCACTCTCCTCCCTCCCACTCTCTCTAAAAATAAATAAATAAAATCATTAAGAAAAAGAAAGTAAACATTTCATGTATTTTATATACTTGAGCACACATGGAAAAGCTAAATGAAAATATTGATATCATGCCCTGGCTGGTGTGGTTTAGTGCAGGGGTGTCAAACTCATTCTCACCAGGGGCCACATCAGCCCTTTGAAGGCAACCCCAAGGCTGATGTGGCCCCCGGTGAAAATGAGTTTGACACCCTTGGCTTAGTGGCTTGAGCACCGGCCTGTGAACCAAAGAGTTGTCAGTTTGATTCCAAATCAGAGCACATGCTTGGGTTGCAGGCCAGGTCCCCAGTTGGGAGCATGTGAGAGGTAACTGATCAATGTATCTCTCACAAATATTGATGTTTCTCTCCCTCTCTTTCTCCCTTTCTGTCTAAAAATAATAAACCTTTTAAAAAAGAAAATATTGATATCACTACACAAAAATATTAACAAAATGTTATCATTAATATAACCTAATATAATAAAAAGACAAAATTGCAAAAGCATATTCATTATAATTTAAAGAGAAATGGTATACTAATTATACAAATTTCTGATAAATTAATAAAAAGACCTACCCCCCCAAAAAATAGGCCAATGAATCCACAGGTGGCTCATGAATAAAGAAATATCAAGACCCAAATCTCACATAAAGATCCCAAATCACTAACAATCACAAAAATGCAAATTTAAATGTGAAACAAAAGTCTCCATCCATCAGTACTGCAAACTTTTTCAATGATTATAAGAACTTGAAAAAAATGAATTTACCCTGCCACATACTGCCAGTGGAATAAAAATAGATCTAAACTTTTAGAGGAGTAAGTTGGCAATATTTATTGTTTTAACTTATCAAATCCACTTCTAGTAAACTAAATTTTTCTTGATATATTTTATTAATTTCTGACAATGAGCACTTATTGGTTTTATAAACACATAAAACAAAAATACTACAATAAAAACTGAAGTGTGGATTACAACTAATACATTGATCAGTTTGGTTCGGAGGCTGACTACAGGTCACTCAACACTGCACATTTTCCTAGAAAATAAAAGAGAGTTTGAATTCATATTAATCTATACATTTATCACAGCTCAATTTGCCTTTCTTAATTGTAATCCCCTTTAACACAAGTGGTCATAAAACAAGTTCTGTAAATCAGACTTTCTCCTAAATGACAAAAATCATACTTTCTGTTTTTTAGCTCGACATTTTGAGTTCTATACATAAAAGAAATATTACAAAACAGCCTGGCTTGAGAAATAGGGCAGGCACTATGGCCAACGGCAGCTGAGATAAATCCCACGACTGCAGAGGCCATAGGAGGTTGTTAGGTGACCCAGCACTGCCCAGCAAGGTGTGGGTGCTGCTCCCAATCCAAGCACAGTGTTGAATGGCAAGATCCCAAGACCAGGCTTTTTCACCTCAACAGCTCTAGGGAAGGTATTATTTTGGACTCTGACACTAAAAAAAGAAAATGCAAGTTAAAATAAATTAAATCATAAAAACACAGAACAGACTTGGTTGCCAGAGGTAGGGATCGGGTGGTGGTGGACAAAATGGGTAAAGGTAGTCAAAAGGTACAAACTCTCAGATGTAAAATAAAAAGTTTGGGAGCTGTAATGTCCATCATGGGGATGATGGTTCTTAATGAGGGACTGTGTACCTGAAAGTTGCCAAAAGAGGAGATCTTAAAAGTTTATGTCACAAGAAAAAAAATGTAACTATTTGACATGATGGATATTAACTAAACTTATCGTGGTAATTATTCCACAACATATACCTATGTCAAATCATTATGTTGTACATCTTAAATAGTACAATATCATATGTCAATTATATCTCAGTAAAACTGGACAAGGAATAAATAAAAAGTGAAACAAATCTACCACTTGACTACATGCATTATTTAAAAAGAGGAGGTTCGAGAATGAAAGAGCAAATTAAAGCCACTTGGGCACTACCTTGGTTGGTGCGACGTACACGACAACCCCTTCTTTGCTCTCCTTCAGCACTTTCTCCATGCAGTAGTAGGAAACATAGGTCTTGCCTGAGGACGTTGGGGCAACGATCACAGCTGATTCATTATTATCCACAACATCAAGGAGCTCTCGCTGCAGGGTTCAGAGCACCATTGGTGTCAGTGATGGCAAGAACATGCTACCAAAACAAATATATCAATATGCTTTCAAAATAATTTTCTGAACCTCAAAAGGAATGATCGGGAGATGCAAACCATGAAGAGATATATAGAAAAATCTGAAGAATTTATGATATTCTCTCAGAAGTGAGAACTGTTATGCTTTTGAGCAACTGGAGGTGTGTTTGTGAAAAATGGAGAGTGAGTTCAAATAAAATATCTTGTTATTAGGATCTTTTCTCTAATTATTTGTCATTGATAAAGTACAGATTGGCTTTGAAAAATTCAGTTCTAAGAAGTAGCCAATATGTATTTTTATGATGGTATAAAAGCAATAGAGAATAATAATAATAATTCATTATTTTATTACTTATCTTCTAATTCCCATACAGAACAAAAATTCCTGTACCTACTTTGAAGGGTATGTGAGATCTTCAACACTTTTCAGCCTATCCTTTTATTCATCAAAATGAATAAATTAAAGAATTAATTAATAAATTAATAAATTAAAGACTGCTTGAAGAAGCCTGTATGATGGGAGGTATGTGGGAAAAAACACCCAGAGCCCCAATCTGCACATTCTCTTAATCTAGGTCTACTCTGGGACATACCTCAGAGTGAAGGGACCATCAAGAGAATCACAGTGTCTGTGGGATTAATGAAGAGAACTCGACTGTCATGTATTTTCCATTGAAGTGAGCACAGGTTCTCCTGCTACCCCACCATCATCAACTTAAGAAAGATAAAGCAGTATCAAGCATGACCAACCAAAATAGCGTGAAACTGGAAATCAATTACACAAAGAAAAGTGGAAGACTTACATATATAGAAAGATTAAAACACATGCTACTCAATAACCCATGGGTCAAAGAATAAATCAAAAGAAAAATATAAAAATAATTTGAGACAAATAAAAATTTTAATATAGCATACCAAATTTATGAGATGCAGCAAAAGCAATTCTAGAAGGGAAGTAGATAGCAATAATGACTCCACCAAAAATTGCTAGAACTAATAAATTAATTAAATTGTAGGATACAAAATCAATACACAAAACTTGTTGCATTTTTATATATTAACAACAAGTTACCAGAGAAACTAAGAGAATAAGCCCATTTACAATTGTATCAAAAGGAACAAAATACTGAGAAATAAATTTAACCAAGGAAGTGAAAGATCTGTACACTTAAAACTACAAGATATTAATGAAAGAAGATACAAATAAATATAAAGATACTCTATGTACATAAATTAGAAGAATTAATATTGTTAAAATGTCCATATCACCCCCAAAAATCTACACATTCAGTGTAATTCTTATCAAAATTCCAGTGCCACTTTTCACAGGAATAAAATACACAATCCTAAAATTTGTATGCAACCACTAAGGACCCTGACTAGCCAAAGCAACCTTGAGAAAGAACAAAGTTGGAGGCACCATACTTCCTGATTTCAAACTATATTATAAATCTATAGCAATCAAAAGGGCATGGCATTGGCAGAAAAACAGACACACTGATCAGTAGACCAGAATGAAAAGCCAAGAATAAACCCATGCATACATGGTCAATTAAGTTATGAAAAAGGAGCCAAGAATGTACAATAGGGAACTGATGAGACTTCATCAATAAATGGTGTTTGGCAAACTGAACAGCCACATGCAAAAGACTGAAAACGAACCACTATCTTATACCACACACAGAAATTAACTGAAAATGAATTAAAGACTTAAATTTAGGACCTAAAACCATAAAATTCCTTGAAGAAAACATAGGTGTGAAGCTTCCTGACATAGGACTTGGCAATGATTTTCTCAATCTATCATCAAAAACAAAGTCAACAAAAGCAAATACAGGTTGGACCACATCAAACTACAAGGTTTTTGCACAGCAAAGGAAACCATCAACAAAATGAAAGAGCAGCTACTGAATGGGAGAAAATATTTGCAAGTTATTTATCTAATAAAAGGTTAATATTCAAAATAACAAAGAATTCATACAAGAGCTGTGTGAAAGCAAAAAATAAAAAGCAAACAATCCAACTACAAAATGGGTAGATAATCTAAACAGCCATTTTTCCAAAGAAGACTTACAGATGACCAAAAGGCACATGAAGATAAGTTAGACATCACTAATAATCAGAGAAATACAAATCAAAGACCACAATGAGATACCACCTCACACCTGTTAGAATGACTATTAATCAAAAAGACAGCAAATAACAAGTGTTGGTAGAATGCAGAGAAAAGGAAAACTTTCTGAAGTGTTGGAAAGAATGTAAATTTGTGCAGCCACAATGAAAAACTGTGTGGAAATTTCTTAAACTTAAAAATACCACTATCATATGATACAGCCATTCCACTTCTGGGTATTTATTCAAAGAAAGAGATAACAGTAACTTGAAAAGATACATGCATCCCCATGTCTACTGCAGCATTATTTACAAGCCAAGAAATGAAGACAACTTAAGTGTCCATCAGTGATTAAATGAATAAAAATGTGGTATTTATGTATATATACATTGTGTATATGTATATATACAATAGAATGCTATTGATATTAAGCCATAAAAATTGAAATCTTATAATTTGCAATTTCATGAATGGACCTTGAGATCATCATGCTTAGTGAAATGTCAGTCAGAGAAAGATTAATACTATATTGTCTCTCTTATATGTGGGATCTAAAAGAAAGAAAAAAAAATGAAACAAAAGCCAAAGCTCAGATTGTTTGTTGCCAAACAGCCAGAGGTCAGGGTGAGGAATGGGACAAAAATAGGTGAAGGGGATATTAAAATTAAAGTAATTCAAAATAAATGAATATAACCCACTACAAGAAAAAGAAATTTGGAGCTCCACAATTATGACTAGGGTTAGATTATCCTATATCAGAAGGAACCGTGCGAGATTAAGTGTTCTTGGGGAATTAAAGAATAGTATGTACAACTATCTAGGCTCTGACTGTGCAATCTCTGTGTGGCGGAAAAAGTGCCTAAGATCCACAAATGTAAACGTAAGTCATCATCAGTCTGGGCAAAGTGGCAGGCAGGACTGTGTCTTGGGGCTGAGTGAGACATTGGTGAGAAATAAGAGACTCTCATCTGATCGTGAATTCCTCTGATTCTCCAAAGCAACATGCTCGGGACACACTCCTTAGAGATAGTGTTTTTCATTTTGGTGCTAAGTTTAAGAAAACATCAACACTAAATTGTCCTACAAAGAAAATGCTATATAACATGAAAGTAAACATTTCTGATATTATCTTCCTCAAAATGAAACAAAAAAGATGAAGTCAGATTCTGAATAGGACAGTCTATTAGACTGAACCTAGGCAATTGCACTTTTTTTAAGTAAACGTGTTCGATTTATCAGCAATTTTATATAGTTCAGTCTATGCAGAAACACACCGCTTTATTCCAAATTTTATATCTATAAATATTAATTGTATATTTATTTGTAGAAGAATAGCTGCTACGGTGACAGATGAGGTATGCAAATATCTATTGTCTATATAGTTTAAGGTACCAAATTCCTCTGTGCGCATTTTGTATTTACATATGAAATCCTCTTGACACAGGGACACCTTGGAGGCTGCCCCATGATACAACTGGATGACACACAACTTCAAAAGGATACCTGTGAGTTCATCAGAGCACCTCCAAGGAAATGGTATATTAATTTTTTAAAAAATGAATGAAATGAAAACTTCACTTTCTTTAAATTGAAAAAAGTCTATGTCTGATATTCCCAATGACAAAATAATTTTAAATGATATTAAGAAGTTAATGGCAAATGTAATATGTAGATCCACTATAATGAGGAGCTCCTGAGATCACGTTTAATAATAAAATACAAAAATGGTTCTTTCACACAGTCATTACCTGCCATGTGTCAGGAATAAAATCCTGAACTCTGGGATCTGGGTCTTTTCTCTCATCTCGTATCAAATAATGACCCATATGTTGTAGTTGAAACCGAATGGGCCCAATGCCAACTGAATATTTATTCCTTTTCTTCTCTTTCATGTCATCTGCAACCTATATTATTTTAAAAGTCCATTTTGAAAGTGATTTTAAATTATAACATCATTTAAATAATTAAAAATATTTATTACTAGCACTTTGAGAAAATTACTTTACCACTGATAAAATTTTGTAATATTCACTTAAGTGTTTTACCACCTAATCATCGTTACTATGAATAAATTAGCAGACATCAAGATTTTCAAATATTCACCATGGTGCTTGTAGCTACAATCTGATATATATTTAAAGGCAATTGAACAATCAGAATATAGTATTTAAATTCTTTGCTACAATTAAATACAGAATTAGTTTGAAGGGTCTGCAGAGATTATTTAATGTTTGTCCAAACAAGCACTTGAACAAGCTTTCTAATTCTAGATTACTTCAAATTTGGGTAGTTGGATTGCCAATGATGATTATGAATTCAGAGTAAATATTTTCAGTTTAAAAAAATCTAGAAGAGGTGGCTATATGTGTAACACACTTTATGTATACATAGTAACTACTCTATTAAGATGAAGCTATTCTGAATACATTACCTCAGTTGGATATAAAGAACTTGCCAAATCATCAAATCCTAAATACTTAAGGCATCTGGCAATGAGTTGCTGATCTGCCTTTTGCAAAAGTTCTGGGTATTTTTCCATCAAGGAGTGAATCCTTCTCATCACTTGAACAGCTATATTTAAATCTTTTGTGTTTTCACCTTAGCAAAGAATACACAACAAAATTGTTATAAAAACCACCAAAATAATAAAGTGCTAAATAAAATAATATTAAAATTCATCTATGCACACTTCATCATCTCCACAGATAATTGAGAAACAGCTGTGTAAGTAAGTGCTGGAGAAAAAGAAAAATCTTATAGTCCATGATTAGAAATAAGATCATTAAAGCTCAAGTTTGCATAAGTTCTGGGGAACAGCAAATATTTTCTTCACCTATTATTTTCATGCCTTCTCTATTATGTTCAAAGAAAAATATTCCGATAACTTTAAATATCTGGTTAAAACTTAGCAACATTTACGAGGTCTACTGTTGATGATAGATAAGTATTTGGCATAATGATTGGAGCCTCTCCATTCAATCAGCCTATACAGCTGCTGGATATAGACTTCACTAATTCCTCTTCATTTTTGTATACTCACATATAACCTTTTTTCCCCTTCTTACTGCTAAACTTTCCATACTTACCATTTTAAGACTGCTTTCATTTCCATCTGTCTTCCAATCAACTTATACTTACAAATATTACCAAACATCTACTAAATGCTATAAGAAATTACAAAAGAAATTTAGTACAGAATTCTGACTCCTCAGGAGGGTAAGCCACTGTTAATTCTGAC
>PVKM010020130.1:0-23556 GCA_004027735.1 Carollia perspicillata | reverse complement strand
TGGCTAAGGCTGAGTGAGCGACCTCTGGACTGTGAGCCACTGAGGAAACAAAGCTCATCTCCCTGGCAAGAGTGCTGCTTCTGCCATCTCTCGCCCCGAACACTGGGTCTGTAGTCAATGACTGGTACGACCCCTCAGAGGAGTGGCAACCCAAGCAGACACGATCATGGGGGAGGCCATCAAGATAGGGCTCAGGGGCTGCAGCAAAGTGAGGGCGAAGGACCCTCAACCCCTCCCCCCACCGGCTATTTTGACATAGCCCGAGTCCCCTTTCCATCTGGGAGAAGCTCTGGAAGAAGCACTTCCTGGCTCTAATCCACTTAAGCCTGAATCTTGATGGGGAGTGGGTGCAGCCCTCTTCCGGCTAGAGCGGTTTCCGGGGTAATCAGGCATAAGGAAGAATATGTAAAATACTGTGAAACCTGCTTTTGTTTAGAATGCTCTCAATTAAATAAGAATCCAAGAGAAGTGAGTTTGTTCCTCAAAGTTTTATGGCTCTTTAGCTATCTGACCCTGACTCAGAATAGGCCCTCAGAGTTCTTTGTTATCTATTGTTTGACCCTTACTGCTTGCCATTGATTGATGAGCCTCACCTGTATCCCCGTGTGTTGCAGACCTAATAAATACCATTGAGGTAAGGACTTGTGGCCTTTTCTCCCTTGAGAGAGTAGCCCCTTTCCTCCCCAAGCACATCATGTCTTGGTAGCATTAAGTTCATCCATGGTGGAAGGGGGGTGGAGGCCTGTGAGAGGTTAGGCTTAGCACATAGAACAGTGCCTGGCTGAGGATGAGTGCTCTGCTCATGTTACCGGTTCAGGTAAGCATATTTATACTTCACTGTGCATTTGCGTATGATCTGTACAGTATAATCTGTGGACTTGACTACTTACCAGCTGTGCAAGCTTTCATAAGGTCTCTAAGCCTTACTTTCTTCATCCAAAAAAAGCAGATAATGATGTGGGGCGCCTGATAGACAACCAAGAATCAGAGAGTAAGAAGTCCTCCCATGACAGTCGATGACAGCCAGCACTTACAGGGCCTTCGGTAAGTGCCAGGCAGTATTCTAACACATCATCGGCACCCAATCACTTCATCTTCACCCAACTCTAAAAGGCAGGTAACTGTGGTTGTCCCCATCGTACAGCTCAGGAAGCAGGCCCGGAAAAGTTAGAAAATGTGGCCAAAGTGAGTCAGCTGGGGAGTGACAAGCTGGGACTTAGACCCATGCTGTGTCCCAGAGTCCCTGCTCCTAAACTCCTCGGTCTGTCACCATCTTCTCTCTGCAGTTGTGCTTAAAGTCAACATAAGCGAATTTTTTTTCCTTAAAGATACAGACTGTCTTTCTTTCCCTCCTTGCTATATTAAAATATGTTTGATTATAAGGAAGGAAGGAAGGAAGGAAGGAAGGAAGGAAGGAAGGAAGGAAGGAAGGAAGGAAGGAAGGAAGGAAGGAAGGAAGGAAAGGAAAGGAAGAAAGAGAGAGCAGGAGAGAGGGAGAGAGAAAGGGAAGGAAGGGAGGAAGGAAGGAAGGTCTTTGAATTTAAACTCTGTTGGATTATCCCTACTGGAAAGAACAAGACTCAAACCTTGATGCTTACAAATAGCGGAGACACTCACTGTTTATCCCCACAGAAGATCTCCACTCATACGACATTCTAAGATGTTAAACATTCTCTCTCTCTAGTTCAGTTTCCGTGCTTGAATTACTTTCTGACACAAATTATTCTAATTAAGGTTACAGTGCTTTTGACAAATAAGAAGCATCATCATAATTTAAATCTACATTTAGGTTGTGACCAAAATAGAAGTGTGGCCAAAATGTTAAATATTCTACAAGGAATTATAAATCAAAAAATGTGATCACACCCTGAGCTGCCAGGATGATGTATGACCTCAAAATTCCATCCCAGCCTCGCTTGTTGTGCTATAGAGTCCACAATTGCTGCTCTTAAAAGAATTGATTTACAGTGAGTAAAAACTCTCATGTACTTATAATTTTCTTGTGAGAATTCAGATTTCAAAAGCTTTTCACACACAATGTAGAGCTAAAGTATACTTTCCAACTTGTACCCTATCAACAAACTATTTTTTACTTTGGGAGTACAATTATTTCAGACAGGAGTAGGGATTAGCTTTCAAAAATCAAACACTAAGGCATGGCATTGATAGAAAAAAGTCGCAAAGAATTAGTAAAGTTCAGAAGCTGAGGAGACAGCAAAATGGCACTTGAGTTTCCAATTATGTGGTAGCTACTGCCCCCCTGTGGTGAGAAGGTGTTACTGACTTAAATCGATATTCACCTCTATACTTAAGAGTTAAGTATATTTTATTGATTATGTTATTAAAGTTGTCCCAATTTTCCCCCTCTGCCCCCCTCTGACGGGTACCTCCCTTCCCTCTAGCAATCCAGTGCTTAGTTCATGACTATGGGTCGTGCATTTAAGTTCTTTGGCTTCCCCATTTCCTATACTATTCTTATCCCCCTGTCTATTTTGTACCTACCAATTATGCGTTTTAATCTCTCCACCTTTTCTCCCATTCTCCCCCTTCTGCCTCCCAGCTGATAAACCTCCTAATGATCTCCATACCTATGATTCTGTTCCTGTTCTGGTTGTTTCCTTAGGTTTTTTTGTTTGTTTGTTTTTAGATTCAGTTGTTGATGGTTGTGAATTTGTTGCCTTTTTAATGTTCATAGTTTTATCTTCTTCTTTTTCGTAAATACGTCCGTCCCTTTAGCATTTCATGTTATAATGGCTTTGTGATGATGAACTCCTTTAGCTTTACCTTCTCTGGGATGCACTTCATCTGCCCTTCTATTCTAAATGGTAGCTTTCCTGGATAGAGGTATCTCTGTTAAAGGTCCTTGCTTTTCATGACTTTGAATACTTCTTTCCAGCCCCTTGTTGCCTGCAAAGTTTCTTTTGAGAAATCAGCTGACAGTCTTATGGGAACTCCTTTGTAGGTAATTGTCTCCTTTTCTCTTGCAGCTTTTAAGATTATCTCCTTATCTTTAACTTTAGGCATTTTAATTATGATGTGTCTTGGTGTGTGCTTCCTTGGGTCCAACTTCTTTGTGACTCTCTGTGCTTCCTGGATTTGTATGTCTATTTCCTTCACCAAATGAGAGAAGTTTTCTTTCATTATTTGTTCAAATAAGTTTTCAATTTCTTGCTCTTCCTCTTCTCCTCCTGGCATCTTTATGATTTGGATGTTGGTGTGTTTGGAGATGTCCCAGAGTCTTCCTACACTCTCCTCATTTTTTTTTTGAATTCTTGTTTCTTCATTCCATTCTGATTGAATGTTTATTTCTTCCTTATGCTCCAAATCACTGATTGGAATCCCAGCTTCCTTCCCTTCACTGTTGATTCCCTATGTATTTTTCTTTATTTCACTTAGTGTAACTTTCATTCCTTCCTTTACGTTGTTGCCATGCTTAATGAGTTCTTTAAGCATTTTGCTGAATTTGTCCCTGTATTTGTTTCTGTGTATTAGTAGAGCTGCTTCAACTCTCTGTAAAAGGCACCTGTAAATTGTGTGGGGCAGAACCTTATGTAATTGCCAGGATGGGACAATCCACCTCTTGGCTTTGTGGCTGTACGTGGGGAGGGGGAGCTCAGAGAGGGCACCGTGCTGCCGCCTGGCTCCTGGATGCTTGCCTGGCACTCGCCCCATTTCTAGTCACTCCACCCACTCCCCGTATGTGACTGGCTCCCTTCCAGCTGCTGCCATGGTGCTAAATCCCAGAGTGTGTGGTTTTGTGTACATTTTAAGACCATACGGGCCCTATAAGTGGAGTTTCCTGAAAATCCTGCAGTGCTTTCCACTGCCCCCACCCCCACTGGGTTTTATAGTCAGGAGTTATGGGGATTTATCTTCCCAGTGCTGGGACCCTGGGCTGTGCAGTCTGGACTGGGGATGGGTCATTTTCTCCCAAAGTATCCCTCTCAATTTTTCCACCACATGTGAATGTGGGACCACCTGGGCCCATTCCGCCACCGCCACTGCCACCACCTCTCTGTGCCGAACGGTGTCTCCTCTCCTCTCCTCTCCTCCCCTCCCCTCCCTGTCTCCTCATCTCCGCCCGTCCTACCTGTCTGGATGGTTGTGGCTTCTTTAAATCCTTGGCTGTCAGACTTCCGTACAGTTCAATTTTCTAACAGTTCTGGGTGTTATTTGTTTTCAGATTTCATTGTAGTTCTTTTTGTGGTTGTGTAAGGAGACAAAGTGTATCTTCCTACGCCTCCATCTTGACCATAAGTCCTAATTCACTTCCTGATTGATATTTATATTTAGCAATTACTTTTTTTAATACTTAGCATTTTCTAATATGTGTATCTGAAATGTTTTCCTTGTTATTTTATTATATCATTCTTTATTTTCTTCTGTGAGTCATTCTCTCCTTTCTTCACTGGAGGCTTATAACAGAAAAATCCAGAGTAAATTAAAATGTTTACTCAATTCAAGACATAGTTCAGCAATTCTACAAATAAGTAGAAAGTGAAAATAATAAAGAAAAAATGTAATGACACATCTATTAACAGAAAGAGAACAGAACAAATTTTGTCTCTTGACAAGTTTTGCTCTACAATGCTTCTAAAATTTATTAGTAAAAAAGAGTAAGCCAGAAATAAAATTGTAATATTAATTTTCTTAGATCACAGGATTCAGAAATAAAGAACAGATATACTCAAATGTAGGAGTCATCCAACACATAGAAAATCTTTTACTGGTTATTTGGAATAAAATCATAATTTTTTTGAAGGGGATAAATAAAGATCCATGACTCCCTCGCTGCAAATATGTGGCCTATAGGTTAGGAGTTTTTTCTAAGTTTCTAGAATCATCAGCAACTGATATTTTTAGCAAAAGGCACTGTTCTATAAATCATTCTTACCTCTATCAGCACTTATGTAACCCACATACTATTGCACATAAAGTATTGAATGATAATATCTCTGAGTTATTTTTTAGCTTCCACTGCCAAGAAACACCTACTGACACTACATAGGGTGTCAGCGTTGTGCAAATGAGCCTCCATTCTTAGCCCAGACTCTGAGTAGGAAGAGCCCTGGTTGCTCAAACACCCTTCCGTTGGCTACCGCCCACGAAGAAGCCCCACCCTGCCGAGCAGACCCAGCACTCAGAGAAGGACATCACCGCACAGCACTCTGCAGGAAGCTGCGGCACCGTGTCACCACCGTCAAGGCCACCTAGGAACTACCCCCCAGCTGGAGTTTGGGAAACTCCCCCTCCCTATCCCATCATTACTGTGTCTCTTACGGTCCTGTTTGTTCTCTGTCGTTCTTCCTCTCGTTACAGAGTAGCTACCGATCTCTGAATTTTCCTATTCAGCTTTTAGAGGAGAGTATAATTAGTCAATCGCCTTATATTTACCAGAGAAACTTTTTCATACCAAGTCATTTCATAAGTCGGCAGCCAGCCTATGGCTTAGGAAGCCTGACCCCGTCCATTTACTGAAGGAAGAGACTGGGGCTGGCCGCTTAGCTCAGCAGAGGGCCGCAGGCAGGGGGACAGCACATGACCATCGACATGACTGGTGTCCTGTGTTAAGGACTGAGTTGTCTTACTCTGAAGAGGTAACTTTAGATTTTATTTATAAGCGGTTTTATCTATGAAAGGAAATTAAACATATAAAACAGCATAGTTACATCATTATTCAACACATTTTGTGATTATACTCTTCTGAATGAAAGTAAGTGCTGGACATATTTAAATATACCTCTATTTGACAATCACAGCTTCATAATCTGTTATTCATTAGATACCCTCCATCAGTCCATGGAACTATTATTTTGTGGAAGGTCATACTGTAAAGTGAAAACTTTTTTCAATGCAGTTATTTTCCTTTATTACAGACAGATTCCTAAATGTTAAAGACAGCTAATGATGTCGACATAAAACTGAAAGGTACAGATGGGGAAGCAGATGTGACTGTCACCATGTAGGCTGAGTAAGCGCAGCAGAAACCTACAATAAAAAGCATTAGCTCCCTGACACCATGCTGAACTCTAGCCTCCAAACGAAAACTGATCATTAGAGTCATTTAGAACAAGCCACGACAAAAGTGTGCATGGTAGCCCTGGCAAGGTAGCTCAGGTGGTGAGTGTGTTCCAATAGGCCAAGGTTGAGAGTTCAGTCCCTGGTCAGGGCACATACAAGAATTAACCAATGAATGCATAAATAAGTAGAACAATAAATCCATGTCCTCTCTCTCTGTGTCTCTAACTCTCTGTCTCTCTCCCTCTCTCTGTCTCTCTCTCTCTGCCTAAAAATCAATACATTGTTTTAAGTATGTATGGTACTCAATAAGTAAACATATTGAAAAGGCCCACTGTAAATATATAAGAAGATGAGAAGATATGACACACACAAACAAAATAGCAGCCTGTTGGTCTAAAGTCTGCTCGGACAGTCAAGTTTGTTTTTCTAACCCACAGAAAGTCTATATCTATCTAACCCATCATGTTTAAATAATTAATACACAAACATACCTAGTTAAGAACATAACATGCCTTGACCATCTGTTTCATGGTCCAAAAACATGAAGTACACATTTCCCCTCAAATCATTAAAGACCATTGTTAATTAATCCAGTTCACACTTTATTAGTCGAGACCTAATTTTCTCGACACCTCTATTAAAACACAGATTCCAGGTATTATCAAAGCCCAGGGTTCAGTGAAAACATACTCTTCAGTGACATGATATTGTACTACCATTAATATTTCAGTAACTGGAGAGCTTTTTAATAGAAATATTTCCTTGCTGGAAAAGATATATTTGATAAGTTAGTTGGCTTAACATTCTCATTAAAAGTAGAATTTTAGAACTAAACATTGCAAGAGACCATACGTGATACCATAATCTGGCTCAACAGGGGATGATGGTGTCTGACTCAGAGCTCCCTACCTACTTTGTTTGCACTTAGTAAATAATTAAACGAGAGCAGCCTCACCTAATCTCGTAGCTTTTGCTATGAATTCTAGGCTTATTGTTCCCAAACCTGACTCTCCTCATTCCAAAATGCACATTTCCAACTGACTGCTAAATTTCTTCCTATGGAAGTCCCAAAAGATGGTGAAAATGTTGTTTTTAGCTAAATTTCCTGTGTAAATTCTGGTCCAGAAATGAGCACCGGTATCACCAGGAGCTTGTTAGAAATGCAAAATCTCAGACTCAGTCTCAAACCTACTTCAAAATCTGCATTTTATCATTATCTCCAGGTGATTCCTATGCATGATCAAGTTTAAGAGGCATTTGTCCGTGATTCTCTATCACTTTGAATTTTACTTCTTTACAATAATCATATCAATAGATACAGGAAAAGCATTTGATAAGGTACAGATGCATTTATGATAAAAACACTCAGGTGGGAGCAGAAGAAGCATTCCTCAACATAAAAAGGCCATATATGAAAAACCTGCAGTCAACATCACACTCAGTGGGCAAAAACTAAAAGCTTTTCCCTTATGATCAGGAATAAAACAAGGATGTCAGCTTTCACCACTTCTATTCGACATAATATTGGAAATTCTAGCCACAATGATCAGAGGAGAAAAAGAAATAAAAGGTATTCAAATCAGAAAGGAGGAAGTAAAACAGTCACTGTTTGCAGATGACATGATAGGGTACATAGAAAACCCTAGAGACTCCACCAGAAAAGTACTTGACCTAATAAGTGAATTTGGCAAAACGACAGGATGCAAAGTCAATATTCAGAAATCAAAGGCATATTTGTACACCAACAATGAAACATCAGAAATCAGGAAAAAATCCCATTTGCTATAGCAACAAGAAAAATAAAGTACCTAGGAATAAACCTAACCAAGGAGGTAAAAGACCTGTACTCAGAAAATTACAAAACACTAAAGAAAGAAATTGGGGAAGATACAAATAAATGGAAGCCTATACCTTGTTCATGCATTGAAAAAATTAGCATCATCAAAATGTCCATACTACCCAAAGCAATTTATAGATTCAATGTAATCCTTATTAAAACACAAATAACATATTTTACAGATATAAAACAAACATTTCAAAAATTTATATAGAACCATAAATGACCCTGAATAGCTGCAGTAATTTTGAGAAAGAAGAACAAAGTAGGAAGGATCACAATACCTAATATCAAACTGTATTACAAGGCTACTGTAATCTAAACAGTCTGTTACTGGCATAAGAACAGACACATACATCAATGGAACAGAACAGAGAGCCCAGAAATAAACCCAAGTCTCTATGGTCAATTAATATTCGACAAAGGGGGCAGAAGCATAAACTGGAGCAAAATAGCCTCTTCAACAAATGGTGTTGGGAGATCTGGACAGCCACATGTACAAAAATGAAACTAGACCACCAACTTACACCATATACAAAAATAAACTCAAGATGGATAAAATATCTAAATGTAAGTCACGGCACCATTAAAAGTCCTAGAGGAGAACACAGGAAGGGAAATCTCAGATATTCAACACAGCAATATTTTTACCAATATGTTCCCTAGAGCAAGGGACATAAAGGAAAGAATAAGCAAATTGGATCTCATCAAAATAAAAAGCTTTTGCACAGCTAAAGAAAATATCAGCAAAATGAATAGGGAACCAATTGTAAGGGAAAATATATTTGCAAATGATAAGAGTCTGATCTCTAAAATGTATAAAGAACTCACACAACTCCACTCCAGGAAGACAAACAATCCGATTAAAAATGGGAACCTGAACAGACACTTCTCCAAGGAAAACATACAGAGGCCCAGAGACATATTAAAGGATGCTCAGCATCACTAGCCATCAGAGGGACACAGATTAAAACCACAATGAGTTGCCACTTCACACCAGTCAGAATGGCCATCATAAACAAATCAACAAACAAGTGTTGGAGAGGATGTGGAGAAAAGGGAACCCTAGTGCACTGTTGGTGGGAATGCAGACTGGTACAACCACTGTGGAAAACAGTATGGAATTTCCTCAAAAAACTAAAAATAGAACTACCTTTTGACCCAGCAATTTCACTGGTGGGATTATACCCTAAGAATCCTGAAACACCAATTTAAACGAAACCTATGCACCCCAATGTTCATAGCAGCACACTTTACAATAGCCAAGTGTTGGAAGCAACCTAAGTGCCCATCAGCAAATGAGTGGATCAAAAAACTATGGTACATTTACACAATGGAATTCTATGCAGCAGAAAGAAAGAAGGAACCCCTATCCTTTGTGACAGTATGGATGGAACTGGAGAGCTTTATGCTGAGTGAAATAAGTCAGGTGGTGAAAGACAAATACCACATGATCTCACCTAGAAGTGAAACCTAATCAACAAAACAAACAAATGAGCAAAACAGAACCAAAGACATTGAAATAAAGAATAAATTCACAGTAACCAGAGGGGAGGGAGGGGAATAGCATGGGAAATAAGGGGAAGGGTCATCAAGGAGCATGTATAAAGGGCCCGTGCACGAAGCCGAAGGGGAGCAGGATTGGTGGGAGGTGGGGGCAGGTGGGGTGGGGGAAAGTGGTGGTGGGAACATGGGGACCACTGTAACTGAACAACAATAAAAAAATGTTTTCAAACATGAAAAATACTTGACATATCAGCTTCTCAAAGGATTTTATGGAAGTTAATTTTTAAACCTGCAGATTAGGTTATTTTCTCTTTTTTTGAAGATTAGGTTAATTTTTTTTCCTTTTATTGTTGACACTATTGCAGATGTCCCGATTTCCCTACCCCCTCCTCCCAGCCCCCACTCCCCCTTCCCTCTGGCCATCACTGCACTGTTGTCTGCATCCATCGGTTATACATACATGTGCTTTAGCTAATCCCTTAAGATTGGGTTTTTTTAAATTGCCTTGAAGACAAGATCTGCTTAAAACCACTATACAAGGGTGGGAAAAATAAGGTTTACAGTTGTGAGTATGAAAACAGAATTTATTCTTGTTATATTTTTATTAATTTTTGTATTATTTATTCGTATTACAACTGCAACCCTACTTTTGCTCACCCTTGAATAAAGTGAAATGTGACCCTTCCTTATTGGAGGTTCTTTTATCAATATACTCATCACTTCAAAATAACATTTTTACTGTAATCCAAAAGTAAACTCCAGAACTGTTATTTTTAAATTTTCTAACCCCTACAAAAATTGCTGATTTTGTGGACTTTTCTATTTGGCCAAAACAAACAGTGCAGTCCTCAGAACAGGTGAAATATATACAGAGGCTCATTCTCTGGCTGCTTAGTCCTGTTAAGATAGCTGAACAAAATCTTAACATCGGAAAACAGCATCTCCCCACCACAGCAGACCCCATGTCCTACAGTAAAGAGATTCACACCACCAGGCTCTGCGATGCACTTTCTCTGCTGAAATACTCCAATCATTGCAGCTGGGAAAACGTATAGCTCTCGGTTGGAAACAGGGTGCACAGTGTCCTGCTAGCGAGCATATTTGTAAACCAGCAAACACCTGCATTACGGACGTCCCTGCTCTCTCCTAATCACAGTGCCAGATGGCTTTGCAGGTCAATGATTATAGTCCCTCAGACTGTGTTGTGTAAAACAGATTCAAACGTTCTCCACCAAACTCTGCCTAAGGCTTAGTCTCATATGAAACCTTCCCAATTCACTATCTTCAAAAGTGTGTCGCAGCATTCAGCAATTTACAGCTGTCTGGTTTTACTTGTCACTGAAAGTGTTCGGCAGAGGTCAGATGGCCAACCAGCAGGGCTACCATGAAGGAATTCTTGAATTGGGTAAGAAAATGGGGCTGCTGACCTCAATGGACCCTTTAACTCCAAAAATCCACAATTTCAACTTTTAACTACTTCTATATTCCTAAATGGTGTATGTATGATTGTAACATCAAGTCTTTTCTGAAATTCATTAGAGGAAGTTTTTGGATGGGTTGGTTATTAAGATTCATCTTAATTGGCCTGGATAAAAAGTTGTGGACAGTTGCAGTCTAAATCAGGCTTGAACAACGTACAATGTAACACCAAGCCTGGAATTTGTTGTGTTTTGTTTTGTTTGAAGATTGGAACACAGAAATTGTAGAGACGGCTTTAAGTACGCAACAAAAAAAGTTAGAAAATACTTACAGTTAAGAAAGAATTAAATTTCAAAGAATGGCAGGAAATCAACAAAAGATGTTGGTCTTACATGGCCGAAGGAAATTAAAAGAGCAATGTTCAAATGCTTAGTCTGTTTTTACCATCACTGGACATTTGTTCTAAATCGCTGGATCAAATAATGTCAGTGTTCACCAATATTCAGCTATTTGATCTCATTTGTGAACACGAAAAACTTTGGGGGGGTTTATCATGTGTAACTGAAATTTAACTTAAATTTTCTAGTTTATATATCTAGTAGAATTTTTTTCACCAATAAGCTTCTGCAAGCTGCTAATATCAGCCCTGAAGAAGCAATTCTAAAAATTTAGGAACATGTTGTGAAGTAGAATTTGTATGAATCTCTATGAGTTTTCCTATTTATGTGCCTGTTGCTTAAAATGAATGAAAAAAACAAACAACTTTTGATCCCAAACAAGAAAAAGCTAAAGGGGTTAATCACCACCAAACGAGTATTACAAGATATGCTACAGGGACTTCTTTAAAAAAGAAGGTGGAGCCCTGGCTGGTATAGCTCAGTGGACTGAGCTCGGGCTGTGAAGCAAAGGGTCGCCAGTTCGATTCCCAGTCAGGGCACATGCCTGGGTTGCAGGCCAGGTCCCCAGTAGGGGACACATGAGAGGCAGCCACACATTGATGTTTCTCTCCCACTCCTTCTCCTTCCTGTCCCCTCTCTCTAAAAATAAATAAATAAAATATTTTTTAAAGGTGGAGATAAAAAATTAAAAATATAAATAATAAACTAGCAATAACTACATACTTATCAAAATTACTTTAAATGTAAATGGATTAAATTCTCCAATCAAAAGAAATAGGGCAGCTGCATTAATAAGAAAAAAGACGTGTGTGTGTATGTGTGTGTGTGTGTGTGTATCTGTTTCCAAGAGACTCAATTCATAGAGAAAGACACACACAGACTGAAAGTAAAAGGGTAGAAAAAGATATTTTGTGCAAGTGGCAATGAAAAAAAAAGCATGTATATCAATACTCATAGCAGACAAAATAGACCTTAAAACAAAGGTTACAACAAGATACAAAAGAAGGACCTAGCAAATCCGCTCTGGGTATTTATTCAGAGAAACACAAAACACCGATTTGAAAAGACATATGCATCCCTCATGTTCACTACAGCATTATTTACAGTGCCAAGATATGGAAGCAGCCTAAGTGTCCATGGATAAACAAATGGATAAAGAATGTGTAGTAGATATATAAAATGGAATATTACTCAACCATAAAAAAGAGTAAAATCTTGCCATTTGCAACAGCATGGATGGACTGGATGGTATTATACTAAGTGAAGTAAGTCAGAGAAAGACAAATACCATATGATGTTCTTATACATGGAATATAAAGAACAAAATAAATAGAACAGAAATAACCCTGGATGGTGTGGCTCACTGGATTGAGCACCAGCCTACAAACCACAAGGTTGCCGGTTCGATTCCCAGTCGGGGCCATCCTTAGGTTGCGGGCTAGGTCCCCAGTACAGGGCATGCTAGGGGCAACCACACATTGATGTTTCTCTCCCTCTTTTTCCCTCCCTTCCCCTCTCTAAGAATAAGTAAAATCTTAAAAAAAAAAAAAGAAAGAAAATAAAAGAGAGCTAGAGAGTCCTTAAAAACAACAACAACAAATAAACTCCTAGATAAAAGGAACTAATTGATGATTGCCAGATGGGAAGGGGGTGGGGTGATGAGGAAAAGAAGGGAAGGGATTAAGATGTTCAAACTGTCGGTTATGGAAACAGTCACAGGGATGTCAAGCACAGCATAGGTAATATAGTCGATAATATTGTAATAATTCTGAATGGTACATATTGGGGAAGATCACACTTTAAGTTACAAATGTCTAATCACTGTGTTGTACATCTGAAACTAATATAATATTGTACATAAAGTATAACTGAAATTTTTTAAGTTATTCTTAAAAATTTATTAAAGAAAAAGAAAAATTTTGAAATTAATAAAAAATGTTCTTCACTATGAACAAAGATTGAAATCTGGCTATTCTGTGGAGAATATGGATATGTGAAAAGATGAATTTTTATTGTCTTAAGATAAATTTACAAAAGGGTCAAAAGTACTACATATAATGTTGTTTACTACAGTGAAAGGTCAATATTATTCATTTTCATAAAATATACTAAAAATATTAATCCATTATTTTTTCTTTTTTGAAAGGTCAATATTATTCATTTTCATAAAATATACTAAAAATATTAATCCATTATTTTTTTCTTTTTTGTGTTTCTCACTTACATTTACCATGCTTTCCTTTTACTGCCTTTTTAACCCTTTTTACCTTTCTTGTCTTCCCTTTTAACTAATCAAATTACTTTTATTGCTTCTTTTCCTCTACTGGTTGAAAGTTACATAGTCTGGTTTAAAAGTTATATATCCTGGTTTGGTCTTTTATCCTTAACTTTTAAAAATACATAGCTTTATGTTGATCAAAAAAGCCTGAAGTTAATATTTCTATTCATCTTCCAAGTGCCTTAGAAGTATTACCATTTAGTTATTTTTGTTGTCGTTTTCTTAGGGGAAAAAATCCCATGTCTCAGTATCTCATCCTCAACACAAATTGGGCTTTATGTCCATATAATCCACAGATGGGAAAGAAAAAAATCTGATTTACTAATGGCAACTTCATTATTCCATACCTGGCATATTGCATACCTATTATTACATTCACCAGATAATGCGTTTAACCTAGAGCAGATTAAATAAAGGAAGAATAAACATTAGAAAGAATGCTTTAATTTATTAGGCAAACTATTAAAAAGCAAACAAGAGAAACAGAAACATCTATAGAAGTACTTGATAAAATGCTGAAGATGAATACAAATCAAGCACATAAGAATACAAAAAGTATGTGTGTATGTATATTGGAGACATGGAAAATGAAAAGGAAAATGTAAATTTGGGCATCAGAAAGCAAATGATCCTAATCTGTCAGTGTTGTTTGGGAAAAAAACCACCATGTTCATTTAAACTAAAACCAAGTGCAATAAAGCCACAGCACTTAATTTGTAATAGCCAATAAAGAATGCATTTGCTTTTGTCGCAAAGACCATACCTGAGATTAATGTGTAGGTAGAAATAGAGACCCGTCTGCAATGCTACCTTTTCAATTGAGTCTTTTGTACTATTTTTCTAGGGGAAAGCTGGTATTCAATATTTTTCTCATTAAATTATGTTTTACTGAGTTTGAAAATTCTGAGATAGATTTTTGGTCAAGTTGTTTCCATTAAAAAGTACTGATTTTAGCCCCAGCTGGTGTGGCTCAGTGGATTGAGCACAGGCCTATGAAGCAAAGGGTCGAAGGTTCGATTCCCAGTCAGGGCACATGCCTGGGTTGCAGGCCAGGTCCCTGGTAGGGGACATATTAGAGGCAACCACATGTTGATGTTTCTCTCCCACTCTTTCTCCTTCCTGTCCCATCTCTCTAAAAATAAATAAATAAAATATTTTAATAAAATAAAATAATAAAAAAGTACTGATTTTAAAAACTACTAACTTAGGTCTCTTCCACAGGAGGCCTACGCGCTGCCCAGCTGCAGCTCATTTTGCAAGCACTCAACACTGACATGGATGAGCGGCAGAAAACAGCCCTTGCTGTCACTCAGTTAAGGGTGTGAGGCTAAGATCTGCCTGAGTGGTGTTGAGGAAAGCCAACGTCGACCTCACCGAGAGGGTGGGAGAGCTCACTGAGGATGAGATGGAATGCATGACCACAACTGTGCAGAATTCACTCCCCTGTAGGGTCCCAGACTGGTTCTTGAACGGATAGGACATGAAGGATGGAAAACACTGCCAGTCTTCGACAATGGTCTCGACAACCACCTCTGTAAAGACCGGCAGGGACTGAAGAACATTCAGGCCCACAGAGGGTTGTGACACTTCTGGGGATGTTGTTTTTGAGGCCAGCCCGCCAAGATGACAGGCTAACAGGGCCACATCGTGGGTGTGTCCAAAAAGAAATAAATCTGTACGTCTGGTCTGTTAATAGCTTTTACACCCCAAAATTAATTAACTTCAAAACTGCCATGCACACAAACAAAAAAAGTGGTCCACAAAACATTCTCCTTTCCTTCTGAAGGAATGATTACAATGCACTGTAATCATTAATCAGTCTTACTATTAAACTTAAATGGCCAACAGAGACAAAGCATTCTGAAACCATTCTTCCACCACTGAGTTAAAACTGGGGTGGCAAAACTGGGAATAACATTCATTTAGCCTTCCGGGCTTTCTGAGTAGACTCGGTGCCTCTGCCCGCTCCAGGTCCCTTCTTGTCCACTGTCTGATGACACCCATGGCAACTGTCTCACGTCATGAACAGCAAAATGGCCCAGAGGAGGACAGTCATGGAAGCTTTTAACACACCTGGGCTTGCCAGGAACCATATCAAGGATGGCAACACCAGCAGATCTCAGAAACTTTGGGCCATCTTCCAGCTTTTTCCAAGAACGATGGTCAATCTCAATCTCAGAAAATCTGTGAGCACTGTGAGCTGTGTGACAATCTAGCACAGGTGTGTGTCCAGCAATGATTTGGCCTGGAAGGTTCGGGATAATAGCCTGGGCTGTGGAGGCAGCAGCTTCCACGGGTGGGTCATTTTTGTACTGCCAGCCACATTGCCACAATAAATGCCTTTGACAGACATTTTCTTGACATTGAAGCCCACATTGTCCCAGAAGAGCTTCTGTCAAGGCTTCGTGGTGTTTCAACAGACGACTTCAGTTGTAACATGACGGGAGCAAAGGCAACCATCGTGCCGGCTTTAAAAACAGCAGTTCCCACTCGGCCCACACAGACAGTACGAACGCCAATTTTGTACACATCCTGAATGCGCAGATGCAAGGTTTGTCAGTTGGATGAAGACCAACCACTCCAGAGCTTTAAGTATCGGGTTCCACTGGCACTGCCATTTTTACAAGCAACTTCCTGCTCCTTAAACAAAGGCATGTTAGCACTTTACTCCAGCATGTTGTCCCCATTCCAACCAGACATGGGCACAAATGATGCTACTTGTAGCCAATTTTCTTAATGGGTTGACTTCCTTAATGAATTCCTCGTATCTCTTCTGGCTACAGGGCAGCTCAGCGGAGTCCATTTGGTTAACACTAGTTGTTTCACACCCAGTGTGTAAGCCTGACGGACATGCTCACGGGTCTGCCCATTCTTGGAGACACCGGCTTCAAATTCACCACTCACAACAACAATCAGGACAGCACAGTCAGCCTGAGATGTGCCTGTCATCATGTTTTGACAAATTCTGTGCCTGGGAGAATTAATGATCATCACAGAATACTTGCTGGTCTTGAATATCCACAGGCAGAAATCAATGCTGATACCACACTCACGTTCAGCTTTCAGTTTATCCGAGACCCAGGCCTACCTGGAGGAGCCCTTCCCCATCTCAGCAGCCTCCTTCCTAAACTTTCAATGGTTTTCGTCAATCCCACCACATGTGTAGATCAGGGGGCCAGTGACAGCAGACTTGCCCAACTCCACATGTCCAGTGATAACGATGCTGATTCAAGTCTTCCTTTCCCATTTGGGCTTAGATTTAGCAGTGTTTTCACACCACCATTCTGGTGGCAAACCTGTTGCAAAAAAGTGGGATTAAATTTAATGTACAGTGTATGTCACCAGGCCAACGTGTTCAGAATGTATTGAGAACAAGAGGAATAGCACGATCAGATTTGTACTTCAGTGCCTTGAAGAGCAGGGTGGAAAAAAGGAGAGAGCAGACTGGTGAGGAGGCTGTTTCACGAAACCGGGTTAGATACAGTGAAGGTAGAATAGCACTAAAGTGGAGAACAAGTAAATAGGGAGACACTAGTGAGGTAGAATTGGCTGATGTTGAAGAGCGTTAGTTGAAGATAATTCCCTTATTTCTGGTCTGGACTGGACAGTAAGCACATCCATTATACGCAGTCCCTGAGATAGGGAATGAGAGGGAAGTTTATCAAATGTGGAACTGGGTAGAGAATACGTCAGCTCACTTTTGGAATCAGCCTATGGAAGATTAAATTTACCCCGCCACACCAAAATATGTATACACAAACGATGTAGGTGTAAGGTCATTTTTAGAGAGAAGGCCACTAAGGGTGGTAGGATCAAGAATGAATTCCAAAACAGTTCCGGACATAGCCTAGCTCCTTATTGCTGCTAGTAATTTAGCAAATTTCCCTTATCTACTCTGCTCATTTAAATAGTTAAGGATTAAACATTTCTTCTTTCAGCAGTCTATTTAAATAGCTAGCAATTTAGTAATAGCTAACATATATACAAATATAATCCAGGGTGACCTCTTTCAAATGGTAGGCTAAGAGAATGATGACATATTTGTTCATCCTTATCCCTTAAATACAGAAGTACTTTAGCACCTTCGTCTTTAATTGAGAAGTGGGCAATTTAGGGTACGAACATCACTCAAGAGAAGAAATAATGTATTCTTAGTGGACATAAGTTAAGGGGCCAGGCAAATCAAACATCAGTGATCATCACAGGGTCTTTCTTCAATTCAAAACATGTTAACTTCAAAACAATTCCTTAGACACAGGTTTGGCAAACACAAGGCCCACGGGCCAAACCCGGCCCTCCGCCTTGTTTCATCCGGCCCAGCACCTTGTTTCCACCCGGCGGCAGCGCTGAGCTCTCGGGTAACTGTTACGGAGCAGTTACATTTATAGAGTCCTAAAGTTACATTCGGCCCTTTGAAGGCAACCACGAGGCTGTTGTGGCCCCCAGTGAAAATGAGTTTGACAGCCCTGCCTTAGAGCAAAAATGAGTAACTATTTTGGGGATGATGAAAATGCTCTAAAATTGACTGCAGCGGTGGTGACACAACTCTAAATATTCTAAAACCCACTGAGCTGTGCACTTTAAATGGGTGAATGTATAGTGTGTGAATTACATCTCAATACAGCTGTTATTCTAAAAAATGAATGACTTTTTAATCTATGCAGAGCAGATTTTAAATGCTCTATTTTTACACAAGGCTACTCAGGCTTTACTAGATTTAAAATAAGCAGAATAACAGAGTAAAAGTATATTTTATTGGTAATTATGCTTAACATAGCTCAATCCAAATAAAAAGGAACAGAGAAATGTATTTAACCTAACAGAGCATAACATAAACAATTTTTTAAAGTTTCTTTTTCACCATCATATAATTGTGTTCATGCAAGCACAATCGTCAGAACTGTCCTTCTAAGCACGCACGTATCATAGCACCACCTCGCATTTGCAGCACTCGATGTGAATTTCACTGTCAAATGTATCGGCTCCAGCAATGTAAACATCAGCCCCAAGTAAACTCGAAAGGTAAATGTGAGTGATACTAGTGAATAAATCAAAACAGACTGAGCATCACATGAGATAACTCAACAAAATATTACATAACACTGTTTCAGTAAGAACCACAACTTAATAAATTTCACAAAATACAAGCGGAAACAAAAACTAATGTGTAAACTCCTAAAATAGTGTTAAAATACTGAAGGATTTAGGGTGAAATTTACCTCAGAAAAACAAGGAGAAAAACAAAGCCATGCAGTGAAAACCAAATTTGGGTTAGTAATGACAAGTCATTTTTACTTTAAAGGCTTTCTAAAATGGTTTATTTTCTATCTCCTTTTAAAAAAATTCTCATTTTAATCACATCAGTTGAGTATACGTGGGAATTTCACATTTACTGTCAGTTTGGGGATTATTACACCCAAAAACTTTTCATCTCTAAACTATTTTTCCAAATGACCAAAAACATTAAATTATCTTCATGAAAATTACCATATAGAAAGTCAAATAATTTCTAAACAAATCATCATAAAAATAAATCTGCCTTAATAGATTAAGTACAGAAAAAGTGTACTCATAAGTGACGAAAATCACAAAAAAATATTCAATGAACAGGCAAAAATGTTCACCTTTACCATTACTGTTGATGATTTTTGTTTACTTTCTTGCTAAAATTGAGAAACAAGTTTTCAAAAGTCAGTATGGACATTCAGTGCCACTGGATTTATCTGCAATATACAAATGAGTTATGTCTCTTTAATATAAGACAAACTCTATTTTACTCTTTAACATAATTAAGTTATAAAGACCTCAAATTTCCAAAACCCGTTATAATACTGTGGCAAGTAAAGTAAGTTTGTTCGTATTGCTCTTATCTTCCAGCATAATCTACAAATGTGAACATTTTTCTGTAGGATATCTCAAACCATACTAATACAAAAAGAGTCTAGAGAGATATCTCTGTTGATTTCCACAGATTAATTGAAAAAGAGAAAAAATAAAATTGAAAATTATTTCATCTCCTTAAATGTCTTTAACACGTGTAGCACTTCAAGCAGCACTTGACACAGCGAGTTTCTTCAAATGATCCATAAATACTTGCAAACTAACATCATCTGTGAGAATAGGTGCTCCAGACTCCTAGAAAAAAAAGATATTTGCTGTGATTGAAACAGTGTGATGCCTTCAAATCTATAAGCCATGTATAAACAAATGTTTAAAACAAATAAAGAAATAATTTTAAGCAAAATAATACCTATTTCCCTACTGTATAATAAAGAATGTGACTGGCCTTTGTCCCTGGGTTCCTGAGAGGGAGTTTATATCCCTGGAATTTCTTAACAGTTGTGTCTTTGTTATTCGTGAGCCCCTCAGATCACACCTGAGTTTATGCTATGAGCTGAGATGACTCAGGATGGAGGCCAGTCACCAGAAAGATCAACCGCAGGACGGAAGAGTTGGGCTTTAAGACGGGCGGACCTCCAGGAAGGAGGAGGGGAGGGCTGGAGACTGAGTTCAGTCAGGCACCGAGACTCAATCAGCCATGCCTCTGGAAAGGAGTCACCCAAGAAAGCCTCTAGGTACCAAATCTCAGCAGTTTCCTGTCTGACAGACACCAATGTGCTGGGAGCATGTTGTACCCCAATTTCATGGAAAGAGGGCACAGAGCTCTGTATCTGGGACCTTTCCAGGACTCGCTCTGTCTCTTCATTTGGCTGGTCCTAATTTGTAACCTGTATAATAAAAATGTAATCATAAATAAGGTGCTTTCCTGGGTTCTATGAGTTGCTCTAATTCCTAAGCCTGAGGGCAGTCATGGGAACCCCCCAACACACACATGGGTTTGTAACCAGTTGGCTGGAAGTGCAGGTAGCCCGGGATCCTACCTGCAGCGTCATCTGAAGTGCAGGCAGTCTAAGCATGGACCATGTCCTTTAACTTGTGGGGTCTGAACTAACTCCAAATGGTCAGCATCATGACTGTATTGTAATTTACCTACTGATGTTGGAATGGCTCTGTACCCAACTTGATCTTTAAAGTAGTGTTAATTTTCTTGAATAAACTGCCGCTTCTATCATTTCTAAAGAATAAATCTCTTTATTCTGCCTGTTTACTAAAATAAAACTCCAAATATACATATTTCAACAGAAATGCCAGCTGGAAGGAAACAAACATACCACTTTTTAAACTATGGTTACAAGTTTTCAATTCATTTAAATTTATTTCTGCAGGTTCTAAGTAATTAACAAGAATTAGGGAAAATTCCCAACTTCTATTTTAATGAAAACAACATCGATAGAATGACCCTGGTAATCCAATGCATTAATAATGAAATGTTATTACAGCAAGAGAAAGACTTTATATCTGAATTTTTAGATTTTTCGCTTGATACTTATTATTTATCAGTAAATATATAAAGTCTAAAATGGAAATTAAGTAATTTTCAGACGAGATCAGAAAGTTAGTGGCAGATGTGAGATGAGAATTTTTAGCTCCCATGGGTCTAGTCTGACATAACTACAGACAGGCCTTACTTCTCCTGAATAAAGGAAATTCAATTTTATTACATGTTTTTACATGTTAATTCTTAAGACCTTGAAAACCTTGCTAATGAAGGGAGGCAAGAGGAAAAGATTGAGCTCAGAGTAGCAAGCCACACTGCCTGGACTCAAATCTTCACTCTGCCACTTACTGCCTGTGTGACGCTGAGGAAGTTACTTAACCTCTCTGCTTTAGTTTCCTCATCTGTAAAATCAGGACTTACTTCACAGGATGTTGTAAAGATTAAATGAATTGTATAAAGAAAACGGAACATTACCTGGCACAGAGTAGCCATACATCACGTTTCAGCCCTTATTATTAACTCTATTATTTGATAACACTGAAATACACTTTTCCTAGTCCACTTTCATAGTTAACACCAAAGCCAAGGTCTCAATGATGTGACAAACTAATAATAACCTGGCAACTCTTGGTTTTTCCTTCCTATAATTATACCTTTTTTTTTCATTTTATACATATTTACCACTTCAATTCACCCAAATCCAGACCTATTTTTCCTACTCAAGACAAAAAGTATATATATGGATTTTCTGATTTATATTCTAGATCTTATTTGAAATTGTAAGTACTAATGCTCAACTCAACCTTATCAAAAACTTGCAGTTGGGCCCTGACTGGTGTGGCTCTGTGGGATGGGCAGCAGCCTGCAAACAGAAAGATCGCTGGTTTGATTCCCGGTCAGGGCACCTGCCTGGGTTGCGGGCCAGGTCCCCAGTTGGGGGCGTACAAGAGACAACTGACCCACATTTCTTTCCCATATGGATTTTTCTCTCCCTTCTCTTTCTCCCTCCTGTCCTCTCTCTCTAAAAATAAATATATTTTTTAAAAAAACTGCTGTTGGTTGATCTCAATCTTTCAGATGCACCCCTTTTCTCTTTAAAATACAGCCAACATTAGGCAGAGAGGTGCGAGCTTTACATGATTTAGTGTATGAAACACTACAGCAGCTGGCCTCCGGCATCCAGTCACGAAGCAGTGGTGCAGTGCTGCCCTCTGCAGGCCATTCACAGATAGTACTTACCACTGGGTACTTCATTTTTGACAAAAAGAAAACTAAGGTATTAGATTCCATAATTTTTAGTAAACTTCTTGGCTACCAAGTTAATCCCTAAATTGCAGTCATCAGTTTAGTTTAATGGTGAAAAATTCAGACTGTAGAGTCAGACTGGCCTGGGTTCGAACCAGGAGGACACGGACACAATTTATCTATGTGATCAAGGGTAAGTGACTTAAACTATAAAAGCCTAAATTTCCTTTTATGAAAAATAGGGTTAATACTACCAACCTCATAGGAGTATTTAAATAATTAAAAAAAGAGTGTATAAAAAGCTGAGCATAGTAACCAAAACATAATATTCAACTTACTAGTTATTACAATGATTGTTATCTATGAAAATATTGACATAATATCTTACAAAAATCACAGGTCAAGAAAGACCTTAGGCTTTTCTCTATGCCTTGAATGCCTTTACTTTCAGGCAGCAATAAACCTCAGAGTTTAAAATAGGTTTTTCCTTATCGTCTCCTAGTATCTTTTCTGCAAGTTGAAGACATCATGATTTTACCCCCAAAACCCTTTAGGATGCATCTCGTACATAACAATGATACCATCATCACACTCAAGAAATTTTATAAAATTGTACTAGTATCTGACATATAATCCACGCTCAAATTTCACAAATCATTCCAACTATGTTCTTTATAGCCATCCTTCCCTCTAATCCAGGACCCAGTCGGAGTTCAGATTTTGTGTACAGCTGTCTTGCCTTGGAATAACTCACTTTCATGCGACTTCTAAACAAGGGCCACTGTGTCTGCTTTGGAACTACCTCCCAAATCTATTTTTCACCGTAGTGCCTTCATTTCCTCTCACGTGCATTACTTCAACAGATGTAGTTTCAATCTACAGACTGCTCCCAATCAATCTCACCATCCAACTAAATTATCTAAGACTCAAATGCACTCTCTGTCCAAAAACCTCCAAAAACATTCCATTCTTAACAAATAAAGACTCAACTCCTCAGTCCTAAACCTGCCATTCAAGATCCTCCACAATTTGGCTGTATGATACTTTTCCAGTTTCATGCTCTACTATTCATCCCTACATGTACTCTGTACTTTAGCCCACACTATCCTCTACCTAGAATTCCCTTCCTCATGTAATTTCCACCTACTGAAAATAATAACCATGCTAAAGGAATGTCCCTTTTCCTAATCACACACCTTTCTCCAGCTGCCAACATGTGACCTCCTCCTGTCTTCCTCCAACTTCTGCAATACACCTTTCTAAACACACATACCCCATTCTGCATTGCAGTTTAATTCCTTAGGTATGTATCTTATCTCTAATAATAGACTACAAGCTCTTCACAGGCAGCAATGATTGCTATGTAGCCTAAAGTACAACTGTAAGAGTCCTGAATATAGGCTACCTGATAAGTGTTGATGTATGTATCCAGTGGTAAAACTTCTACCAAATCCAAGTATATCAACAATGGTCTCCAGGCCTCCAGCATCTCCTGCTCAACTATAATCCCTGA
>PVKM010020129.1:0-23600 GCA_004027735.1 Carollia perspicillata | reverse complement strand
GGGCAGCCTTGGCTTGCCTTGCAACCCCGTGTTGCACCCAGGGCCCCCAAGGCCTGGGCCCCCGCTGCCCAGGGAGGAGGACACCCCCAGCCTCAGAGCCCTCTGCCTCCCCCATGCCCCAGGGCCAGCAGAGCCCCTGCGTGAAATGTTCAGGCCCAGGCAGGGCAGTGAGGGGAGGGAATGTGGGGGTTGGGGGATGGCTTGCAAGAATCCAGGCTGGGGTGGGGGGGGGCGGCTTCAGCGGGGGTTGCTCCACCCGTCCCCAGACGTAGCGCTTTGAGAAGGGGCTGACTAGTTGCCCTGTGCCCACCCAGGCTCCCGGCTCAGGGAGGGAGCCTATCTTTGTGGGGTGTCCTTCCAAGGGCTGGAGCCCAGAGAGGGGCCCTGAGATGATGGGCCCTGGGGCTCCCTGTTCCCCATGGGCGCTTCCTGCTGGGAGCTGGAGGGCAGCCCCAGCTGAGGGATAGAGGGGAGCCCACAGCTCACAGTGCAGCTGCGCCCCTACCCCTTGTCCCTTGGTTGTACTTTGGGGGTCTGTGTACTTTGCAGGAGTGTTGAGACCCTGGGGAAGGGCAGAGGCCTGCTGGGGAAGGGCTGTGGGGGCCGGGCCAGCTGCCTCTCTGCCCTGGGCCAGGGCGCATGGGCCTCACTCCTCAGGCCTGAAGCCGTGGCCCACATAGACGCACCCCAGACCCCCCAGCAGCTCCAGATGAGGCCCAGCCACCTCAGCTTGTCACCTCATCTCCAAAGGAGTCCCCGCAGTTACTCACCGCAGGGCTCCACTCCACCTGCCAGGCCTGTCCCCCACTGAGAAGAAGCCCTAAGCCCTCCCCGCCAACCGTGAGGTTGTCCGAAGCCTTCTGGCCTCTTCCTCCCCGCTGGCCTCCCCCCTCAGGTCCTGAAGCTTCAGAAGCTGAAGAAATGAGGCCCTGTGAAGGCAGCGCCGGGGTGACCATGATCTTGGGCTCGGCCTCCCATCTCCGCACCTTCCCACGGTCCAGACTTGCAGGGACTGAGGGAGTGAGCGAGCGGGCAGTGGTGCGCTGTTGAGTGCAGGGAGTCTGGCAGGAGGGCCCAGCGGCCTGTCCCTGGGAGCTGGAGACAGGGGTCCGGGGGGCTGCCAGCAAGGTGCTCGGTGGCACCAGGCCCCTGCATCTGGCCACAGTGAGGCGGCCCCCTGCCCCCGCCGTCCATGGCAGGATGGCTGGTGCAGGCAGCCCTGCCCCTTTTGGTGGCTTTGTTGAGCAGAACCCACACCCTTGGCCCCCCCCCGAAAGTACGGCTCCCCGCCACGACGGTTCTGGGACAGGGTCACGCTGCCCCGCAGCAGCTGTGGCCAGTGCCTGGCCACTTGTGACTCGCTGCGGTCTGTGGGTGCTGTGTGTCTTGCAGACTCGGGTGACACACAGGTGGCCTGCGTGGAAGGGACTCGCCAAGTCCCTCAAGTCCTCAAGGCTGTGGAGAGGTGGGGCTGTGTCTTCAGACAGTCGCCGCTGCTGAGGGTGCTAGAAGGCACGTCACCCCAGTCGGCCCCTCAGAGACCCCAGCCGGGTCAGGAGCTGGAGGGGGAGGGGGTAGGCTGCTCCCGAGGCCCTCCCTCCCCTGAAGGGACACTCTGCTCTCACCCTCAGAGACCGTCCGCCCGGATTTGGTGGCCAGATTCCCCCACGTTGGGGACCTTGGGCTGATTGCCAAATCTCAGTGGGTGCAGGTGCCTGTCCCATCTTTGCAACTGACCCAAAGTCACTCTGGGACACAGAACCCACCTTCTGAGCCACGCCAGGACTCCGTCTGTGGCAGATGGTGGGCCCTGCACCTCCACTGTGTGTGGGTGGGGGCACCCACATGGTAGGTCGCCCCTCCATTCCCAACAGCCCAGTGCTCTGCTCCCCCGGCCCCCAGGGCGCCTTGACTACCCGGGAGAAAGGGGTGCGGGCCCAGCCTCCATTCCGGGAACCTCTCTCCAGGCCTGCACCCAGCTCAGCCAAGCAAGCTGCACCCCACAGGGCTCAGCCTCAGACACCCCGAGACACCCGTGGGGACACCAGGGCCACTGGCCTTGGAAGCAGCTGGCCCAGGACCTCTCCCCACGTGGTCCAGCAGGCGACCTGTGCAGCATCTGCGTTTACTCCTTCCCGCTGAGATCATCCCCAACACCAATCCCCCCAAATCACTTCATTATTCCTTTGTAAATAGGGCTTTTCCTAGTCAAAATAATCAGCGTTTTTCTGCTGCTCCCACATCTGGCTTTGATTGGCCCCCGCCTCGTGGGGCAGATGCTGCAGCCCTGACGTCATGAGGAGGGGAGAGGGGCCAGCCTGCCTCCCTCCCCACACAGGGCCAGGCCCCAGGGGCCGGGGGGCAGCCCTCACAGAACACAGCTGCATTCTGCCCGCCCAGCTCTGAGGGTCCTGGTTCGGCCTCCTCAGATAGGGGCCCAGGGGATGCCCCTTCCACAGGGGTCCTGCGGGTCCACGTGGCAGGCCTTCTGCTCCTGGTCGCTCCAGGTCACTTCCTCTGTCCCTCCCTCCGGAGCTTTGTCATCCCCACCCTGCTGCACAGAGTCACACGAGGAGGGTCCCCATCCGGGTTCCCAGCTGGCAGGTCCCAGGCTGCCCAGCACCTCCGCTCTGGGAAGCCGGAGGAGAGGTGGCTGGTGGCAGGTTCCCACAGGAGCCCCGCCTGCCTGTCCTCCCTTCCTCCCTGTGTGGGCACCACTCTGGGGCCTCCTGAAAGTATCCCCGAGGCAGCCCCACTGTGGGGTGCCCCGCAGGCTGTCCTGTGTGGGGAGCTCAGCCCCTCTTCTTGGACCCACTCCCCTGGCAGTCCGTGGCCTCGGCCTGCAGGCCTCACCCTGATGCCAGGGCCTGCGTGGGCCGTGAAAGGGCCTCATGGGGCACAGTGCTGATCTGGGTGACTGCGGAAGTGCTCGAATCCACAGGCAGTGTCCCTGGGACAGACCCTCCACAGGCAAGTCCCCACTGCCCTGGCGCCCATGTGTGGCATGGAGTTAGGGACCCTGGGCTGTCCACCACACCATCCCTCCTCTAGCCCTGTGACACTCGGCATGGTGCTTGGGGCACCTGGAGGCCTGCCCTGACCTGGCTACTTGGCTGCGTGTGGCTGCTGTGGCCCCAGGGACAGACCAGTTGCAGACCTGGGTGGCCAGCCTGGGCAGGGGCAGTGGGGAAAGCTTGAGGAGACTCTGTAAAGTGCGGATGGCCACCAAGAGGGTCTGGGCCTCAAAGGCTTCTGGGTGGCGCTTCCGGGGTGGGGGGCAGGCACTCATGAAGGACCCCCTGGCAGCCCTCACCTTGCAGCTGCAGGAGCCCCAGCTGGTGGGGGTGGGGGCCTCCCAGGAGCCTCTGCGGCAGGCTCAGGGCGGGGTGGAGCGCCCCTTAAACAGAACAAGGTGCTGGACTCTCATACCTCCGCTTTACGAAGTGTTTGGAATTCCGACGGCCCGAACAGCTGGGTGTTCCTTGCCAGGTTCTCCCTGGGACTTCACTCACTGGCGGCCAGAGCCCTAAATAATTCTTATAAAAGCCACGTCAGCCCCAAACTGTGTGATATCTGATTTGTAGCAGTAATAAAACTCCATGCTGGCTGCCAGAGTGGGGGCAGTGGGGGGCCGGCACACGTGTGTGTGTGCACACATGTGCATGCGTGTGAGGAAGGGAGCTGGGCTGCGCCCCGAAGCTGCCCCCTCCACCCCACACCCCACTCCGTGCCGCGCTCACTCACGCTGCGGCTGGGGGGGGACCTCAGGCCTGGTGTGGCCGGACAACCTCAGGAAGTGGCCCTGTGGGCTGGGCACCAGTGGCTGCTGCCTGGCGTGACCGCCCAGCGTCAGTGCTTAAAGAGGGCAAGGGTGCCCAGGGGAGGGGCGTCCCGGCTCCCCACCCAGGCGGCCCCAGACCCCCTAAGAGAGCTGGCTGTCCAAGCCAAGGGCCAGGGCGGGGGCAGGCTCACCGGCCCTCACAGCCGGCTGCAGCCTGTGTGTCTCCAAGGCAGCCCCAGGTGACAAAATGGTGTTTCTGTCCCGCAACATGGAGCCTGGGGGCAGCCCAGGTGTCCCCAGGCAGCCTGGCCTGGCCATGTCCCGCCCAGAACGCGGCAGAGAGTGTCCCCTTGCACCCTGACAGGAAGCAGAGCACACAGCACCCAACTTGGGGCTGCGGCTGGGGTGGGGGGTCCAGGTGTTCTTCCCTGCCTGGACTGGGGACCTGGGTGGGGGAACGGTGCCTCGGAGGGGTGGGTCGTTACAGGCCAGATCGAAGGCCCAGAAATCCCGCATCGGGGCGGCTGGCCAGTGCAGGCTGGCACGGAGGTTCGCTCGCCCTGCAGCCTTCCAAGCTGGCCCTGTGGTTTCTGCAGCCAGGACACTGGCTACAGGCAGGCCGTCGGGACCTCAGAGGAGAGGGGCCTGTGTGAGGGCTGAGGGCGATGTGCGAGGCCAAGCGAGAGCCCCTGTTTTCTGAAATGTGGGGGCGATGGTGCGGGTCGGGGAGGAGACGGTCCCTGTTGTCGGGGGGCACCCGTCCCGCAGGGGCTGACCCTGGGGCTTGCCGCCGCGCCCCCACCCCTGGACCGCAGGCCTCCTGATGCCCGGCCCACCCGGCCCCACAGATGTGTCTCGGTGTAGTGCGAGGCCTGGAGCTCCCAGTGGACCGGGTCTCTGCCCTGGGGGCTGTTGGTCACCATGCCCCACCCCCATGCAGCCTGTCACACCCTGTGTCTCTGCCGGGTGTGGCTCTGGGTGGTCTGTGCACAAGGCAGGTGTTCTGGAGGCCCTGGTCCCCTGTGCTCCAGGGTGGGAAGGCTCAAGGGACATCTATCCCAGTGCAAGCCGGTCCAGGCGACCCCTGAGAGCAGCCCCCTTGGTCAAGGCCCCGTGTGGCCCCAGATAAGGCCACGCCCACAGAAGTGCTGTCCGCCCTGCTGGCCAGGGAGGAAAATGTCCATCCATGCTGGTCCCTGACCCCTGGGGGAAAGTGGTGAGGCCACCAAGGTTCTTGTCACCCCTGAGCCAGCCTGTCACATGGCCCTTTCCATGGCCCCGGCTCCTGAGTTGGCTATGCTCAGACTCACCCTCAGCACCCGGCCCCCGCCAGCCCCATTCCAGCCCCACTGCCCTGCTGCTCCCTGGCATCTGGGACGCCCCTGCTCCCCTCTACGATTTTGGGGTACCACCCAGGTCCCTGATGCACTGGTTTTCTGTCCTTTCAAGCGGAGAAGTCCCACTGTCACCCTATCCGTTCCTCATTCATGCCCCCTCCAACCCTGCAGGCCTGGCTAGTGCGCGGACCTGGGGTGGGGGGTACCCTTCAGGGTCTGAGTTCATGACTCTCTCTCTTCCAGTGTTTGTGGGAAGCCCCAGGGTGCTACGGGGCTTCCTGGGGGAAGGGTGTGCAGGACAGGGTTGCCGGTGTCCCACTGGGGGCTCCCTGACCCCTGCCCAGGGGCAGGCATGGCTGAGGGTGTGGGGTATACCACTCAGAACTTTAGCACCCAGGTCCCAGGACCAGCTGAGCTCTCCCTTGGCTCCTGGGGTGGCCTGGAGTGTGACCACACGGCACTTGTCCCTGTGGTTCCAGAATGAGGCAGTACACGTTCCTGAAGGTGCCTCCTAAAAATAAAACCTGGTGGGAAGTGTCGGCCGGTCCTGAAGGAGCCCCAGTGGCGTTAGGAGCTACTAGGGCTCTGGTCCTGGCTGGTCCTCACTTTCCTGTCCCCATCCCTCACCCCAGCTAAATCCCCTTGGCTGGTACAAAACGGGAAAACTATGTGTCCCAGCCTCCTTCAGGGCTTAGGGGAGTGAGGGGCCCGACAGCTGCCCAGAGAGAGTGAGGAGGGGCCCCAGGAATGCCCTCCCTCTGAAGCTATCGGGTTGCCTGCTAGATGCCGGAGCCCCCCCTCACCTCCCGACTCTTGCAGAAACTGAAATAGCCTCGGGAGGTAGGACACAGCTGTCTCCATCCATCAAGGGGACCCTGCCAGGGCAGCAGTTTCCAAGCTCTCTGACTTCCCCAGGTCAGGGGGGCTGCCAGTCCCCCCAAATCCTCCAGGAGAGGGCCGGGCAGGGGCCACGCAGGCCGTTGGAAGCCCCTCCTGTGCCCGGCCTGTGGCTCCTCTGTTTGCCTACCCGCTCGGGGTTCTCCTCCCGGCCTGAAGCCCCACCACAGAAGGGGGTGCTGGCTGTGTGTCCTGAGCTGCAGGGTGGGGCCCTGGGACAGTTGGGGGACCAAGGCTACGGAGTGCCCCACAGAGTATCCCTGGTTTCAGGGACCAGGTGGGAAGCAGGGCCACTCTGAAAGCCTCTGAGAGCCCCTAGGAGGGACCAGAGGAGGACAGGGTGGCCGTGTGGGTGGGTCAGCGGCAGTCCGGGCGGGTAAGGCCCGAAGGCAGGAGCGGGGGCAGGCACCGGCCAGGCGAGCTGGGCCTGAGGTGCTAGGACATGTGCTTGCCCGTGGGGTCATTGAGCATTCCTGCAGGGGGCTGGGGAGCCGGGGCCCGGGGCCCGGGCAAGAGTCCTGGGAGGGAGTTGGGGGCCATTTGGGTGGGGGCACAGAGCAGTTAGTCATCTCTGAGGCATGGCTCCCCCCGTCCCTCCGCACACATGGCATTGCTATGGCAACACCGGGATGGGCCAGCAAACAGCCCACAACAGAGTGGCCCCCTGACTCCTGGTCCCCTCGAGGGGGTGGGACAGCCTGACTGGGAGAAGAAACGCACCTCTAGGCCTCACTCCAGCCCAGGACACCCCTCAAGGGCATGTGCACACTGGGTGAGAGCAGGGGTGAGGTGGCTGGGGCCCCCTCCCCATTCGGGGCCCCCCAGGGTGTTGGAGTTCAGCAAGAGAGGGTCTCCTCCACTGGCAAACCAGACCTCGGGGCTCTGGATCACTCGTGCAAGGGGCAGCGGGCCACCCGGGGGATCCCTGTCTCCTTCTGGTAAAATGGGGACACGCTAGCCCTGCCACGGCTCCTCTCATCCCTTGGGACACTGGGGTCCCAGAACCGGTCAGAGCCGGGCTGGGCAGGGCTGCCGGTTGAAGCCCCAGGCGGTGGCTGCCTGACAGGGGCCTTAGCATTGCACCGGGAGACTGCAAGCAGCCCAGGCCCTGCCCCTAAGCCAGGCCACTTCTCTGCACCAGAGCCTGCCCACCGGCCTCCCTCCCAGAAAACGGACCCAGAGATTTGGGCCTGGCACCCACAGGCCCAAAGGGCACCCCACTCGCTGTACCAGGGTGCCTGAGCAGTGACCCTAAAGAGGGGTGGCCCGGGTGCAGGGGTCTAACCACTCTCTGAGGCCTGAGACCAAGGCTTCGTTTCAGTTGTGGACTCTTGGGGACCAACTCCAAGTCTTGACGGAGAAGTTTTGTCTGTGTCACCAAGGAGAAACTGAGGCCAGTGTGACTGGGGTCTTCTGCTCAGCTCTCCACACCCCAGGCTAGAGCCTGGGCTGACCAGGACATCTCTGAACCCCCACAACCCCCACACCCAGACCCGGTCCCCGCAGCAGACTGCTGCCATGGACCCAGGGCCGGGACCTTGCACAGGCAACTGTGTCCCCCAAGGGAAGTGGGTCATGTCCCCTGAGGGCGGCGCTGCAGGCCAGGAGGGAGCCGGATGCTGCTCGGAAAGGTCAGGTGGCCGAGCTGTTGACAACCTGAACCTCCGTGCAGATTGGGAGCCTCGGGGCCTGAGTTGCAGGAAAGGCCTTGGGCTGACGTCACATGGACACCTGGACCTGCCTGGCGGCAGGAAAGTCCAGGCCCAACCCTTGGGACCAGCTCACGCCTCAGGGCAGGCAGGAGTCAAGTCACAGGCAGTGCAGGGTGCGGACGTGCCTCCCTGCTCGGACAGCCGGCCCCCGAGGCAGTTTCGAGGCAGTTTCGAGGCCGTGGGGCCTGGTGTCAGGCGCCGGCAGGAGGCCCCCAGCCCTGCCGGCTCCACCGGCCCGGAGGTGGGGCGGGCCGGCGTCTCTTCTCCAGGAAGGGGGTGACTGTTTTCTGACATTGTTTTCGTGCCGAAGTTTCAACATGTACTTTGAAAAGTATTTTTTTCCAGAAAACACCTGGAGGGGAGGAACAAGAAGGGCGTTAAGTCTGTTCACAGCAGACTTTGAACTCGGGGACAGGAGGGACCCCCTCCTCACACCCGCTCCAAGAATGTTATTGTGGGTTATGGATTCCAGCCACGTGAGCCTCCTGCCTGGGCTCAGCTCCGGCGGGACCCCCTCCAGCCCCCCGAGTCCTGCTGAGGCCCTATTATCCCTCAGCCCCACAAGAGTGGGGGCCCAGGGTCACACTGGGAGTGGCACTGGGTGCTGCATTGCCCTTCGTGTCCTGGGGCTGGCCTCCCCTCCACCCTCCGCCCTCCTCCCTCCTCGAGGGGCCCTGGCCGGGAGGCTGCTCCTGCCCCAGGTGGTCCTAGGGCCCAGATGCTTTACCCTCAGTGGAAAACGGTCACTGAAAGGGCCTGGCCAACGGGTCCTTGGGTAATTGAAGGGGTCCGCTTGGAAAATTCAGTCTTGAGCCTGTCTTTTGGGTCATTTTGATTTGGGGATTTCCAAACACTGGGGCCACAAGAGGTCACTCGGCTGACCCAGGCCTGCCTCATTATGTCACAGCCAAATGGCCGTGACACCTGATGGAATCCAGAAGGCCCCTGAGTGGGCAGGCCCGAGGTGGGGCTGCTGGGGGCAGGGGGCTGCATGCCGCGGCTCTGCTTGCCCACCCCACCCACCAGCTGGGCAAGGCTGGCCCTGCCCTTGTCACTGGCTGCGCAGCACCCTCGCCTGGGCCTCGCACCCCAAAACTAGCCCAGCCCAGGGTCCTCTTGACTGTGCTCCACATGAGGGCCCAGCTGACACCCCCGAACATTGTGGGATGGGGGGCGGGCCTCAGCATAGCCCCTCACAGCTCCTCTCTGTGCCCCTGTCCCCACACAGGCCCCAGTCCCTCCTGGCCCTCTGCGGCCTCCTCCAGATCCGGGGGGCCTTCTCAGCCTGTCTCTTCCCAGCACACCCCACTTTCCCCAGGTCATTGTTATGCTCAGGCCCAAGATCCCTTCCCTCGGTGCCCTTCTCGGGGCCCCACACAAGGCTGGCACTCAAAAGGCATCATGCTGGGGTCTAGCTCTCTGCCCCACACAGGGTTTCAGAACCAGCCAGCCTGCCTCTGGCCCTCCCAGTCCCTGTCCCTCTGCTCTCGGGACCCCTGGCAGAGCCCAGCCTAATCACCCTGGCCTCAGGGCTGGCTCTTCCTTCTTCGTTTCCCACCCTGGCGTGGCCCGCTCACGCCCTCCCCTCCCACCCATAGAGAGTGACTGGCTGGGGCCAGCAAGGCCAGCAGGGAACACCCAGGCTCTCGCTCTCCCTACTGCCCATGACCCTCCCCTTCCCGAGCAGCCTCCCCAGACACCCCTCCCTGCAGTCTCGGGCCACCAGGGATGCCTAGTGTGGCCTTCCTCCATGGGGAGAACTGGGGACAGAGGAGGAAATGCAGGGGGCAGGGGCTCCTATATAGGGTGGCTCCATTGCTCCCTGCTCCTGAAGCAGCGACTTGGCCCAGGGCCTTGGAGGAGGTGCTGGGGAGGCCCCAGGGCGGGAGCTGGACCAGGGCGCGGGGGCGCAGGGACATGTCCCCTCTGCCCCTTGAGGCTGGCAGCCCAACTTGGAGTGTCCTGGCGAGCCCGTCCTGGTGGCCAGCCGGCAGATTCAGTGGCTCCGGTGCCCTGGAAAGGGGAGACGGGTCAGCAGTGCCCGGGATCAGGCAGCGAGTTCCTTCTTGGCCCCTCCGGACCTGGCCGTGGGCTCAGCATGTCAGCACTTCCTGCAAACCCCACGGAGCCGGGCCGGCGGTACACGGTGCAGTTCCACAGCCCCCTCGCCCGGTGCAGACTCCCCGCCATGCTGCCGCGCCCCCAGGCTCCTCCTCCCGGGACTCTCACCCCTCCCAGCCCTCCATGCCCTATGGGGAGCAGAGTAGCCAGGGTGCCCCCTCTTGCCCTCCTGGCTGGGTCTGCTGCCTCCTCCACCACCCACATAGGCACCTGCTGCAGAGAAGGGGCACCCCAGCCCCAGAGCGCTGGCTGCAGACAGCGGGCCAGATCTTCTCTTGGGGTGGGACCCTGTTCAAGTGAGGCCCGGGCCACCTCAGCCAGTCATTGAGTTGCTCCTGGACACCCAGTCCGACCATGCTTCCATGGGCCCCGTGTCCAGTCCCACTGGGGTTCCCAGAGGCCTGGTCGAGGCTGCAGGGTGGCCCGAGGGCCACCGTGGGGACCCCGTGGTCACATGTTCAAGTACAGCAGCACACACGCAAGGCCAAGCCCGAGCAAAGGCCCCTCGTGGTTTGCCCGCAGCCGTCGGCACGTGGGGCTCTGTTTCAGGCCAGGATGCTCCGGCGCCAGCGGGGAAGCCCCAGCCTGAGGTGGCCCTGCCTGGCTGCAAGGGTGAGGCCACCCCGAGACAGGCGCTTGCAGCAGAGACTCCCGCTACTCTGGGCCGGGCCACCCACCCACATGGCCACCCACACGGCCACCCACAAGGCCACCCACACGGCCACTTCCTCGAGCCTCCTTGGGAGGCGGCCAGCAGCGTCCCGGGCCACGGTGCAGGAGCCTGCGTGCCTGCTGTCCCTCTTGCCCTTGTGGAGATGCGACCAGGAAGGAGGCAGAAGGTTCTGGGAGGCGGAGCACAGGGAGCGGGCACGCAGGTGAGGGGGCTTTGGAAGGGTGGGGTGTCTTGCGGGGGGACCGGTTGGGACCTTGGGGAAGGGGCTACGTCACGAGAGCATAAATGAGAGGGCTCGGGCGAGTGGGACCTTTGCCGCAGGGGCCGTGGCCAGAGTGGGCGGCCGGACGCGGGCCGGACACGGGCCAGACAGAGGGGTGCTGTGTACACGGCCACATAGCACAGCCCCTCTTCTCCACGTGGCGATGCTGTGCCCAGACCCTCAGCCCCCCGAGCCTTGCCAGGCACTGGGCAGGAGGCAGGCGGACAGCACACTGGAGCTGACGTGCGTCCGCCCTTGCAGGTTGGCGGGGTGGGAAGGTGACCTGTGTGGGAGGTGCCCAGAGGGGCTGGGTGTTCTGGGCCATGTTCCCCACTTGCCACTGCTTCCCCCAGTCTCTGTCCTCTCCAGGAGGAGCAGAAAGGGGTGGGTTCTGGAGAGATGGCGGTTGTCTCAGAAATGACCGAGCACCCCCATTGCCCGGCTGAAGGCGGGGCCTGGGGACTGGGGTGCAGTGCTCTCCCCATGGCCAGAGGTGGGTGCCCAGGTGAAGGGGTCCTCGTCCCAGGGGGCTCAGTGGTGTAGAGAAACTCAGTCAGAAGAGATATGAAAGAACCTTCTAGAAACCCAGGGCCGTTCCCTCATCCCCTTTCTGTTCCCAGGATCCCCAGCTGACCCCTTGGGACAAGGAGGACCCGACATTGTCCAAGGCAGTGTGGACCCCATCAGCTGGGCCACAGCCCCATGCTCGGTGGGTGGCAGCCCCCGCCCCAGCCCCTCTCTGTTGGGCTGGGGCCGGAGGACACCTGGATAAAGCCCCAGAAACAGGCACCACTTCATTGTGGCCTCCAGACCCACGTGGGGAGGCAGGATGCGGGCACCAACCATTCGCCTCACTCCACACTCCCAGCCCGGCGAGGTTGAGCTGGGGGGGCTAGAGGAGGGGACACAGGGGCACACCCCCTGGGAGGTCCGCTGACCCCGAAGGCCAGCCAGGCTGCGAGCAGTCCAGGCGGCAGCCCCGTGTCCAGTGAGCTCATCCTCACCGAGGGGCTCCCTCCAGGCCCCACGATCTTGGGCGGGCAGGCAGCGATGGGCTCTGCCCTGTCTCCTGGGAAGCCAGGCTGGCAGGGAAGATGCTGCACTTGGGTGGGATTTTGGGTCAGAGGTGAGCTCTTCCCTGGGCCTTGGCTCTTCCCTTGGCTCCGGGGTCCCGGCTGGGGGGATGGGAGGTGTTTCTGGGTGGGGTGTTACGAGGTGGGACTCCGGTGCCCGCAGCCCACCGAGTGGGCTCTGGCACATGGCCATGAGGTCAGCCCCCTCCTCCAGGGCGGGTGTCCCAGCCAGCCCGAGTGGCACCCCAATGCCCACAGCAGTCTCTCCAACCACCGCCCACCCCACCCCACCCCACGCCTGTGCCTGGCACAACCCTGAGGCTCTTTGAGGACTTGCGGCAGCTGGGACCTCTGGGAACTGACCTGTCCCAAGCTGGACAGCTGAGATGCAGTGGTGGCGGTGCTGGCTCCAGCCCAGGGTGGTCTCCAGGTAGCTGCTGGGGGCTGGGGGAGAGGCTGGCATTCCGTGGCTTGGCTGGGGGACAGTAAAGAGGTCCTCTAACCTGGCTGGTGTTCCTCAGTCCCTCACAGCCCCACACTGGTCTCCATCCCAAGTCTGTCCTGGACCATCTCTCCCTGACTAGGGGACCTGTGGCGGCTGCTCCCCCACCGCCTGGCCACCGCCTAGGAAAAGGTCCACAGTGCAGGGCGCACCCGGGGCAGCCAGGGATTGGTCACTGCCTGAATGTCCCCGGACGGATGCCCGCGTGCCCTTGGGCAGCCTTCCCCTCAGAGAGGCTGTCCAGGCCGGGAAACCCTAAGCCAAAGGGATTAAGAAGAAAGGAGAACCAACCATCCCTCTGGCCCTGCCTATTCGTGCTTCACTTACTGTCTATTTATTAACTCGGTGGGTAAAATCGCGGGGTGAGGACGCCAAGGGCCTGGCCACATACCACCCCCCCCAGGTCTGAGTGCTGGAGGCTTCCCTGACGACCTCCCGGCCTGCCCACCTCACACCAACGGCTTTGTTACACGTTCCTATGTCCAGCCTCGGGGCCACCGGGACCCTTCTCTGCGCTCCAGAGTGAACACAGGGGAACATGGGTGGGGATGCATGCAGGACCCTCTGTGTGGATGCGGAGCTGGTCCCCAGGTCCCCGGGGCCCTGCCAGGCAGCCCGTCTCCCACCCGAAGCCCAGAGTGCAGGCCCTTGAGGCCCCTGATCCACATGGGTGGGAGCTGGGAGCCTTGCCCTAGCTCATGCTAGGGGGCCCCCCGCACCCCTATCCCTGTCCCTTCCCACACCGCACCCAGTGGGCCTCCTGAAGCCAAGGGTGCTTACTGACGTGACACTTGAGGGGATCCTTTGAGACCACAGCTCACTGGTACAGGGTCCCCTGAGCACCCTCCTGGCTGGGGGGCTTCCTGGGGGGTCAGGAAGACGATGTCGGGGGAACCTGGAGGACCCTTCCCAGGGTCAGACACTGGCGGTGGCCTTGATTGCAAACTCCCTAGCATGCCTTCGGGAAGGACCGGGGCCCCCAGGAGACAGGGTCCAACGTCCTGCCTCATCCTATGGGCCTTTCCTCTGCTGGGCCGAGCTGTCTGCAGACGCCCCTTCCAGGCTCTGGAGGGCCTGGTTCTGTCCACTCCATGTGGGGTTCCCAGAGCGCTGGCTGGGAGGGGGTGGGGCGGGCAGGTCTTCCTCCCCTCCCCCACACTCTCAGACCCGACCACTTAAGAATAATGAGGTCCAGGTGGCCCTTCGTGAGCCTGGACCCTCGCTGGCCGCAGGGTCCGCCTCCCGCCCAGGCGCAGCTAACGACCACCAGAGGCTGGGAGGTGAAACCCCCTTAGCTGTCAAGCGGTGCGCCAACCCTCCGGCCAGCAGGTGGGCAGCGGGCTGGGGCCTTGTCTGGCCGACAGGTCAGCTTGCGGCCTGCCTCGGGCCCACGGGCCACCCTGCCGCGTCCCCGATCTGCCTGCCCAGCGCCGAGCTGCCCCACGTTCTCCACAGGACCTTTAGGAGACCAGTGGACGATTGTCCCGGACAGCCACTACGAGACATGCAGCGGCCTCCCCCTCCATCTGCCCTTGGGGTGAAGGCCAAGGAAGCCGGGCAAGTCCAAGGAGCTTCCATCTGGGAGGGCGAAGTGTCAGGGAGACGGGCAGTGGTGGCGCTGCAGCACGAATGCGCCGTGCACCCTTGACCTCCCCTCCAGACTCTCCATGGCGGGCTCTACGGTCCACGTTTTGCCACAATAAAGCACAAAGGGCCGAGCTCAGGGGCGCCTGCAGTTTCCATCCTGACCGCTGGGCAGTGCCCCTGTGAGACCCAGGGCAGTGAGGTGGCATCCTGGAACTCCACCCCGGCTTCTAGTCACTGACCTGCCTGCCCACCGTAGCTCCTACCGGGAGACTGTCCCCTCCCCTCCTGCCACGACCCCTCGCTGCGCCAACCCTCAGCCTCTGGCTTCCCTGCCCCTGTCCCTGTGCAGAGCAGTCTGGCCCTGACGGAGGCAGACGTGGCTGCCTGGGGGCGAGAGCTGAGGACTGCAACGTGGGGCGTGCAGGGGATGCCACACTGTCAGCAGCTTGTGCCTCACAAGACACCGAAGCCGTCCTCCAGCCACGGAGCCGGTGGACCGGCCGGTGAGGGAAGGAGCGGGGTGGAGACTGGCACGAGAGGCACAGACAGAGGCTGAGGTCCTGGCACCAAAGCTCTCGGACGGCCGGGCCAGGGAAGAGGCCACGGACTGGGGCCCGGGAGCTCTGGCCTGCGTTGCTTTGGGCTCTGGGCAGGACCGGGGAGCTCCGATGGTCTGTGAGAAAGGAGACAGGGAGACGAGAGAGAAGATGGCGCTGGAGAACGGCGTCAGGGCCGTGAGGAGGACAGGGCCTGGGCAGGGAGAGGACAGGCCGGCCGCCTCGGGGAGGCCAGGGTCAAGGTCCAAAGAGGGCCACCGACAAGCCACCAAGGGCCACCGTTGGCGTACCGCCCCCACCCTGCTGTTCAGAAAGGCCCGGCTGCACCGCATGGGCCGACCGTACCCCTGGCACGTCAGAGAGGGGGCCTGGGGCCCGGGGCAGGTTTCCCTCTCTGCTTCCCGGCCGGCAGAGGAAAGCCCACATTGTCAGCGGGGAAGCTGCCCTCTGTTCGCACAGTCATCCGTCCCCCTGTGGCCACGTGCCGCCTGTGTGTCCCCTGGGCTGCCTGGCCCTGTGGAGGTGGGTCTTGGGTGTCACGGCCCGCACCATTGCTGCCTACTCCCTCACCCTGCAGCGGCCTGAACCCTGGGTCCTCCCGGGAGGGGCCGTGGACATCAGTGTGGCGCGTGGGGCTTGGTGAGGCCCCATCCTCTGAGCCGGCGAGCAGGCCTTGGGGCAGGATGCACCGGCTCTGGGGCTCCCGGAGGCCGCACTCGGCCCAGGCACTGGCGCACAGACCCACGGGCCTTCCTGGTGGAACCCACCGCCCTCAGGACCCCGTGGTCCTGGCTGGGAGCCCCTTCGCCTTTCCTCCCTCCAGAGCCATGAGGAAGCCAGCAACCCTGAGAGGGAGCAGGCCGACTGAAAGCCCAAGGGGCTCTGGGAGCATGCCGTCACAGCTTTCCCATGACGCCCCCGTAATCTGGGCTCTTCCCCTTGGCACCCCCACACCTCCCAGCTGCTGGGACCAGCCGGCTGCTCCCCCCACCCCCACCCCGCCCGGACGGAGCCTGTGTCCAGGCAGCAGCCGCCTTTCCCATGGTGGGGCTGGGCCGGGGATGGGGGGGGCAAGGAATTTGAAGAGGAAGCAGCAGTGGCCCGAGAATTTGGAAAATGTGTCGAGTGCCTGGAACACTGGGAAGAAGCCGGAGGGGGATTAGAGAGAGGGAGGACGGGTGTGGGGTCCACAGTGGGCCTGACGGGCGGGCAGGGGGCTCCCTGTGCAAGTGGGAAAGCCCAGGAAGCAGCGGCCCCCATCCATCGCCCTGCCCCCATTCCTGCAGCCACTCATCACAGGCCTTTGACCCGGGGGTGAGGGGGTCAGCCCCCAGCCCTGGATGGCACCCACAGCCTGCCCCAGGACCAGAGACGGAGCCCTGGGGCTCTGCAGGAGACCTGCTTTCGGGGAGCGAGTGCCTGGGAAGCCGAAGGCTGCCTCCCCTCCCCAAGTCACCTCTTGCAGGGCCCCCATCCTCTCTCTTGCCCCTGGCCTCTTTGGGCCCAGCCCCTCCAGTTTGGGCCCTCGGAGGGGGCGCCCCACGGGGGTGGGGCTGAGCCTGCTGTCTGGTGGGTCCAGCCCCTGGGAACCCTCTGGAGCCGCAGCTGTCTCAGCCCCGGGCCGAGGCCTCCATGATTGATTGTGGTGGATACTGCACTGGGGGAAAGAGCCGGATAAGCCGGCAGCTGCCAGAGGGGCTGGGGCCCCTCGCTGCCCCTCCCCCAGCCCTGCCTGCATGGCTTCCCACGCAGCTCCTTCCGGCCTCAGCCCTGCTTTCTCCCCTCGCTGGGGCTTGGGGCCCTTCCCGAAGGAAGTGCACCCTCCCCCCGCAACGTGGACCCAGCAGGGCTCCAGGGCTTTGGCGATGTTGGGTAAACCAAGTCACTAGGCCCAGCGGAGGGACCTCGAGGGAGGACACGTTTGGCTGCCCCCCACCAGGCCCAAGTGGGTCGGCAGCACAGGAGAAGCGTTAAATCCTCCTGTCCAGGGCTGCTGCTGGGCAGAGAGGAAAGGGGGGCTGGGGCATCCGTGGGGGTGGGCAGAGGTGAGAGGGCCCCGGAGCCTCCAGGAACACTGGGTCATCAAGGGGGCAGATGGAGCTGGAGTTTGGCCGGAGGGGGCGGCGGGGGGCCTCCAGCCCTGTCTCCCCGACCCTTGACTCCCCTGTTTGCTCAGCCAGCTTTGCAGACGAGACGCTGTGCAAAGAGACCCGAGATAAAGCCCTGGGTCGTTGACTCCTGGGCGCCCCTCCTCCGGCCTCCTCCGTGGGCCCCCGGCCCCCAGCCCCCACCCCCTCCACCGGCGCCTCCCCTCTCCTGGAAGCAGGGCAGCTGCCGGAGGTCCCACCACTTAGAAGAGGGGGAGGCAGGCGGGGCTGGGCTCTGGGGCTCCCACCACTGCCTCCCCTGGCCTCCCCTACCTGTCCCCCACCCAACGCATTCTTTAGGGGGATGGAGCTCCTGGCTCTTTGTCTGCCCCAAGCACGAGGGCTGAGCCCCTTCTAGCCCTTCTTTCAGAGGGGCACAGGGCAGGGTGGCTAAAGGCCAGGCTGTCCTGGCATGGAGCCCCTGAGGGCCCCGGGCCTGACAAACACTCAGAGCTGCCCACTGGGTGGCAGAGGAGGCCCGGGTGTGGGCAGCACCCACACAAACCCCAGTCCTCAGTCCACTCCCTTTGGGGCTCCAAGTAGGTTTGCCTGGAGGGGTTGGTGTGTACTGTCCCTCCTGGGCTAGGGGAGGCAGCAGAGGGGGCCGGTTCCGGCGGGCCACCCTCCCGGCTGCCTTCCCGCCCGCTGCCCTCGCCCCAGCCCTCCCGAGCAGCAGGCAGGCGGGGCGGGCGGCCCTGTGGAAATGCAAGCCACATGCCTCTGCTTCATTGACACTTAATTCAGCACAATGAGCTTCCCGGGCCTTTGATGTCCCGGGACCTGCGGCCTTTAGTGCTTTGTGGGCTGCGAGACAGGAAGCCGCGGGGGTTTGGGGGCCCTGCCGGCGCCTCCTCCCCTTGGCAGCAGGCTGTCAGGGACCCCGGGGCCAGGCCCCTCTGCGGGGGAAGGGCAGGCCATAGCTGGGGACAGGGCTTGGGCGGGGCTCCTCTCCGATGGTGGACCCCCCAAGGCAGGACCAGGCGGCCGAGGGGGTCTGACTGACGCCCAGGGCCATGGGCTCCATCAGAGAGCAATTGACCGTCCCAGGGCAAAGGACAGGCTCGGGGAATATCCTGGGGCAGGGGTCAGCCGGCAAGCCAGCAGCCCCCCAGCGATCTTCATCCTCGGGTGGGGTCCACTGATTCAGCCTCAGGCTGAGGGCCTGTGGGCAAGAGGCACAGATCCCTGCTGGGGGCCGTCTGCTGCTCCCCAAGAGCAAACCCTGCTGAGCTGCCCTGGAGGGCTTCCCGGAGGTGGGGGCTTTAAGGAGGACGAGACGGTTGGGGCCAGCTGCGGGCCGAGGGGGACACAAGCTGCTAGCCCAGCGGGAGCAGAAGCACAGGGCTGCCCTGGAGTGTGGCGCGTGCTACTGGGGGCCAAGTCCCAGAAGCCCAGGCCCTGGGCGACGGGGCCCTGGCCAAGATAAGCCATCCCTGCAGGGGCCGCGGGGCGGGGGGGTGTCAGCACCCTGCTGGGGACACAGCGAGACTGGGAACGGAGCCCAGAGCTGGGTTCCACGCTCTGACCACGTACGGCCTGGGTCCCCGAGGAGGCCCCCTCAGACCCTGCCCGTGACCAGGGGCTGTGCAGGGTCTGGGGAGCGGACAGCTGTTGACCTCCCCGCATTCCAGATGCAAGGTCAGGCATTCGGGGGAAGCTGTTTTTCTTAAAAATGTCACTTGAAAATAAACACTGCTGCTGGCGCTTCTCTGATGGCCCTGGATCCCCAGAGAGCGGGGGTGGGCAGTGTGGGGGTCTCTCAGCCAGAGCTGCCTCACACCCCCGGTGGACACCTCCCAGGCTGGCCAGGGCAGGGCCTTTCCTGGCCAGAAGGCTCTGGAGGCTGGGCACCCCATCGCCACCCAGAGCTGGGGACATCAACGTGTGGCCTGGCTCTCATGTCTGAGAGGAGGCTGTCCACCCTCAGGTGACTCTGTTCCCAGGGCCTGGCCAGCTTGAGGGTGGCTGGGGGATCCCTGTCTTGATCTGTCCCTGGCCAGTCTCCTACACAGGGCCCCCTCCCCTCCCACCCTGCTCCTTGCTTTTCTGCAAAGGTCTGCACTCAAGGCCTTGGAACCAAAGGCTCAGGGGCTTCCTGTCGGGGGGGGGGGGAGGCCGTGCAGCACCAGGTCCTCCCCCAGGACAGTCCCTGCTAACGCAACTTAGCACTTTCTCCTCTGGGATCCAAACCCAGTCTCCCCTTTCCAGGGGTCCCTGAGCTCAGGCCTCTGGAGGACCAGCATGAGGGGCTCCTTCCAACCCTCTGGCTGCCCCCTGCCCGGAGGGCGGGCAACCCGGGGATCCTGAAGGCAGCCCTAACAAGGAACCCGGACAGCCCGGTGGCTCGGAGCTTTGACAGTGCCCTCAGAAGTTTCTAGAAGCAAGATGATATTGCCCTGAGTGCACCACACGCCCTATCTTGTCCCTGGCGTGGTGGGGCAGGTTGGGGAAAAGCAGAGCTGGCTTTGGGGCACGTCTCCCCGACCTGTGGTGAGCTAGGTACCCCCCCGCCGCTGCCCCACAGCTGCCTGGGTCTCTCACGGGTGTCCACAGCCCCCAGCCCTCGGCCCACCTCAGAACTGCCAGAACAACCAGGCCACCCAGCCTGGCTTGTGCACAGGGGCTGTGACTCTGGGCGCAGAAGGAACCCACAGACATGTGGGGGTGTTAGTGAGGGGGTAGCAGGCTTGGAGTGTGTGTTCCAGAAATGCCCCGAGGGCTGGGAGCCCTCAGAGCAAGAGGGCTTTCTGGGGCAGTCACCCCTGCCCTTGCACAGAAATCCGCAGGAGCCCCTCGGGCTGGACACGGCATGGATTCAGGGAAGCGATAGTGGCTGGCGGAAGGGCCCTGCTCGCCCCCGGGCGGGTGCGTCACCTTTACCTCGCTTGGTGAGCTACCGCTCCCGCCCCCCGAGAGGCCCGCAGGCCCTGTTTGAGCACCGGGTCAGCGCCCCGGACTTCGCCCTCGGTGGGGTGTTCCAGAGCCCACATGGGCCGCACCCTCCTTCCGGGCTGGAGAGGGGACAGTGGGTGGGATCACAGACAGCTGCCCTCCTCCACAAGCTGCCACCTTGGAAGCCTTTGACCTTCCAGAAAGTTCCTCCTGCATGGGCCCCAGAGCCTTAGCTCCGTGGGAGGTGGGGCTGCTTTGCCCAAGAGATGTCTAGTCAGCGCCCCCCCCCGGTCCCCCCCCAGCAAGTGCAGAGCCAGAGGGGGGCAGAGACCTTGGATGAGAGGCCGGCCGCCAGCCCCACACCCTGGGTGGTTCCCACAGTGGCTCTGGGAGCTCAGGGACACCCTTCAGCTCTCGGTGCCTCCGTTTCCTCATTTGCACGAGGGGGCTGTTGAGAGCACCTCCTCACTGCCCATTCGGGGTGCAGCCCTGAGCCCCGGAGCCGGTGTGTGGCCGTGTGGCCTGTCATGAATGCTCAATCCACCTTGCTACAGTGCGTCCCTGCGCCCTGCTCTCGGGGACAGCCGAGACCCAGCTCTGCCTCCAGGGACCCCAAGGGTTTTTGACAACTGAAGGCCAGAGAACCCCAAGTCTGGGACCTTGTGGGCCTTTTTTCTGGGGAACATCCCCAAGGCCATCCAGGAGTGGACAGGGGCTGGGTCGGGAGGGACTGAGGGCAACGGCCACCCCTGCAGGACCCACCGTGGGCGACCATCACAGGACAGACCTGGCTGCCCTCTCCTCCTCCCAGATGGCTGTCAGCTCAAGTGTCAAAATAAAAAGAGGGGGGAAGGGTACGTGTGCGATGGACAAGGGGCAGGGCCCCCCGGCTCCCAGCGAGGAGGATCAGCTGGAGGCTTCCAGCTCTCCCAGTGACAGCCCGGTTTCTGGGGCTTCCCCAAGGCTTCCTTGGGCTTCCCGGTTTCTGGGGCTTCCTTTGTCCTCAAACCTTGTGTTCCCAGAGACCCCTGGGCGGGCTGTCCCCGTTTGGGACCAGCAAGGTTTCTAGATTCTTCTCAGCACCCCCTGTGTTCAGCTTGGCTGGGGTGGGGGCAGGGGGGCAGATCTTACAGACCACCCCCTCACGGGGACCCCAGGCCTCTGTGCCGTTTTGGGAGCGATAGGCCGTTGGAGCTGGCTGAGGCGGGTGGGCCCCCTCCTTTTCACCCAAGGAGAATTGGTCGGGGGGGTCTGTGGAGCACCCCGTTTCTGAGACACCAGCAAGCACACCCAGGGCTCCCAAGGAGAACGCCGGAGCTCCCAGACCTGACTTGGGTGTCCACCCACATGTCCCCCTAAGACCAGGCCAGAAAAGGGGGTATCTAGGGCAGCAGCAGGGGCAGGGGGTTGGGGACCCCGGGACTGGAGGGAGTGTGTGAGGGGGCAGGCAGGGGATCGGGGGCGGCAGGGGCCTCAGGCAGAGGGAGTGCAGACCAGGGCGCATTCCTGCGTGACAGCCCCCGTGATGGATGGCAGGGGGCGGAGACGCCTAGGGCCTTCCTGGCCTGTCGGCTGGGGCTGTGCAGGGCAGCCTTGGTGCTCTGGCCAGCCTCCACCTCCCCGGCCCTGGCCCGGGCCGCCCCAGTGGTGCTGAGCGCGGCACCCAGCCCCCTTGCCTGAGTCCGACACCCAGCTGGGAACAGGGGTCTGGGTGGCTCCTCAGGGGCACCCCCTGCGCCACCCGAGAGGCCCAGGTGGGGTCAGTTTCCAGCCCCGGGTCTTCCTGAGGCTCAGGGGCTCCAAGGCCAGCAGAGCCAGCCGGCTGGGCCTCTGAAATGCCATCTGAGGCTCCATGTGCCCGGGTCCCGCCTGACACCCTCCCACCCAGCCCCTGAGCTCAGGCCCTCTGCTCTCCCACTGTTTGCGGTGGCAGAACAGCTGGTTAGCCCTCAGCCCTACCGTCCTCCCTCCCATTGTCTGGGCCTCTGTTGCAGGCTGGCAGCCCTTGGGCAGGGGTCGGGCCCACCTACATCTCAAGACCCGTGAAATCTGGCCTTAATTAGGTGGCTGCTGCACGAGAGAGTCCCAAGTGTGGGAGGCTAATACCCGGGATCCTGTGGGGGCACCTGGGGGGTGGTGGCTCTGGGGCGCAGACAAGGGACCGTCTCACAGCAGGGGGGTGCTCAGCCTCCTCCCACCACTGCACTGTGGTGGGGGCCTGATTGTGCAACGGTCGGAGAGACCAGAGCAGCATGGGAGGGGGCCCTGAAGCAGGGCCTACCCTTGACCCCAGGGCGGCCCCCAACCCCCCGGCCCCCTTGGCTGCGTTCCAACTGGGAAAAGAGCCGCTTTATCTCAGCTGCCTCCGGAACGGCAAACAGCCTCACAGACACGTGTCCCCGGGGGTCACTCTTGGCACACATGCCCTCTGCCCCGTGCCCTGGGGTGAGGTCCTTCACCCTCGAGGGGGGCTAGGGGTCAGGGGAGGGGGCCGGAGCAGGGCAGACCTGGGCTGCAGCTCAGCCCCGCTGGACAGCCCGCCTGAAGGGGATGAAGGGGCAGTGGGGGCTGGGGACTGAGGCCTTGGGGAAGGAGGGGACGCAGCAGACAGGCAGCTAAAGGGAGCTTGTCCCTGGGTGGTGACAGGTTGCAGCAACCCTTCTGGGGGCCCAGGGGGCTCACCCCCCTTCTTGGGTGACCGAGGCTGGTGAACATGGAGCTGACGGGGGAAAACAGGGTGGGGGGAAGCAGACCCCCTCCGTCCCCCCAACATGCTGTCCACAGCCACAATCACGGCGGCATCTCTCGGGCCCGTCCCCGACCAGCACACAGGGACACACTGTGTCTCAGGGCACCCTGAGGGATTCCAACCCCCTAGGAAATGGGTCCCTGGAGGGAGGATCTCCCCCTCACCCCTGCCACCAGGTCCTCTGTCCCAAGTGTCCTTTGCCACCCAGCCCAACACTCCTGGGGGCCGTAGACTCTCGGAAAGCGATGTGCCCTCAGGAGGGAAGGCACTTCATGGCCCTTCAAAGCAGTCTGCAGCAGTGGCATTTGGGAGTGGTCCCCCGGCCGTTCCGGGTGCCGGTGGGGAGCACATGCTCCCTGAGCCCGACACCAGGCCCTGCAACGGCCCCTCAGGTCTCTATAGCCTGGTAGACACGGTGCCTTCTGTTGAGGGCCCCTCCTGGACCCCCCCACTGCAGGGGTGCTGGGAAGCAAGGGCCTCAGGCCTCACTCTGCCTCCCTGCCTTGGACTGCCCAGCAGTGTCCCAGAGACAGGACACCCGGCAAGACAGTCCCTGCTCCCAGTGTCACCCTCTGACTGGTGGCCTGCGGTCCCGGGTGGCCAGCCAGAGTGTGGGGATGGGGAAGGGGGTCCCCTCTGGCTTTCCAGGGCTCTGTGGAGGGCTGACCCTTATTTGGAGGGGCCCTTGGGGGCCCCCTCCACAGTGTTCAGCCTGAGGCCCCTCCCGGAGGCCACTCTGTGCTCCCTCAAGCCACAGGCCTGTGCCCAAGGCCCTCCAGAGGGAGGAGGGGCAGAGGCCAAGCCCTCAGACCCTCACTCTCTGGGGCAGTGCTAGGACTAGGGGGACAGTGGAAGGGGCAGCACCAGGACGCTGTCCCCCAGGACAGTGGGCCCATGTGCGGGATGTGGGGCAGAGGCCTGGGAGGCCGGTCCTGCTCTATGAACCCTGCACCCCCCGGGTGTTGACACAGGGGTGGCACCACCGCCTACCCATGGCACTGCTGGGGCCCCGTGTGCCTCTTTGCTCTGGGGGCCCCCAGCACACACAGGGCGTGCCCCGAAAGCCGCCTGAACAAATCCAAGGGGCCCGGCTCCTCTGGAGCCCCAAGTCCTGCACGTCTCCCCAGGAGAGGCAGAAGAGGGGAGGGGGCATCTAGGCCTGTGCTCTCCCCCCACCAGTGGCCCCCCCAAACCCTGTCCCCCTGCACCCTTAAGACTGGGGACCAGGCCTGTCTTCGCTGGCACCCCCTGTGATCACGGCCCCCCAGGCTGCACCCTGGGCCGTCTCTTGGGAGCATCTGTGGTCCCCC